>VYZV01009430.1:0-10827 GCA_013401275.1 Pandion haliaetus | reverse complement strand
TGTTTAAAAGATGCAATACTCATTTTGGAATTTTTTAAGAAGCTTTTGGCTTAGGAAGACAATGAAATATTTCCAAATGGAGCAGGGTTAGATGAATGCTTTGGCATTAATGCAAGTCCAGCCCTGAAAGACTGCCTTTATTTAGCTGCTAAATGGGGCAGGGAGGAAGCAAGAATGTACTGCTACACTTTTCTTTTACTCCAGAGTTCTTTTTTGGAAAGGCTTCTTCAACCTTTCCTCAAAAGCCTGTAGTTCATGTTTGGCTGTAATTCATATTACAGACATCTTTTCCTGATTTCTCTGTTTCCGTTGGGATTTCATTGCTTTCGATAAATCTAACTGCAGTGGAGTCAGTGGCAAAATTTTGACTTCATTGGCATCAGGATTTCATCTTCCAGTTCATGTTCTCTAAACCAGTTCAGGTGCAGCTACTTTAGTAAAGTTGCTGTAGTGCACAATAGTCTGATTCTTCCTTTTTTTCTTTTCACTGGATGTGTAAAAAACCCTATTTATTTATTGATTTGTTTGTTCATGCATGCACCAGTATAATACAAACAGACTCTGATTCAGCCTGAGTTGGAATTCCTGAAAATCTCCAGTTTTGTGTGTTTTAATATCAGGTCTATGAAGTGAAAGGAACTTTCTCTTATCTCTGTGGGATAGCCAAGGGCCTAATGAACTTAGAAGCAGATCTTAATTATTACATTTTCTAGTTGTGCTACACTGAAAATCAAGGGCTTCCCAACTTTTAACAATTGTTTTCAATCACCAATGTATCTCAATCTGGAGTAAAATGACTTAATATCATTTTCAGTTTGCTTTCTCTCAACTGGGCTATGTTTCCTCTTTTTTTGTACCAGGAGCAAATGGTAGACTTTCTAGACAAAATTTTAGAGTTAGTGTAGTCTAAAATCTATATGCACACGCTGTTCAGGATGCAGAAGCACTGCTGTAGTGATGCTTTTTGTTTTCTCTTACTTTCATAACATTTTCTAACATTTTTCGTGTTTTTATATTTTTTTAAATACTGCTTCTGAGACTTAAAATTATTTTATAGAAATACCTAGTTAAAAGCCTTGAGGTTTTGTTCCTGAGCAGTAATAATCAGATCAGACCTCCTCATTATAAGGAAAGTTATGGGGTTTTCCCACATGCTTCACTCATTTAACTGCACTGAATTTCACTTCCTATTATTCAGTCCTTTGGTATTGGAAGGATTCTGCATTCTGAAACTATTGCGTTTTTATTTTCCTAAAGAATAACTTCAGCAAACTTCACCCCCCACCCCATCCATCGCCAGTTTCCAGATCATTTATGAATATATCAGGCTATCTACTCCCCTGCCCAGAAACCTATGGGAATCTTTTGACCTTCATTCACCATGAAAGTGACCTCTTTTTTTTTCCTTTTTTTTTTTTTTTTAATATTTATTCATTTGAGGACTTTCTTTCTCATCCTTTAGCAGCAATGGCTCGTTTACACCTTTTGGTGAGGGTCACTGTAAAATGTTTTTTGAATACCAAATACTTTTTTAAAGTGGATCTGCCCTTTCTACAACCTTCTTACCCCTCTTCAAAGATTTCTTTAAGGAATCTGAGACATTTCAGTGGGCATATGAGTTTCTAACACAGAGTATTCGTGTAGAGGGCTTGTTCCTACAGAACTAGTCTGTACTCTCCACTATGTGAATACTCCCTTAATTACTCACTAGCAGAATTAAAAAAAAAAAAAGAACCATGCTATGTGCAATTCTCAGGATAGAAAAAGTGAGGTAAGGTATGTTAATGTTCGAAGGACCATGGCAGCAGCACATGTGACTCTGCACCTGCACGACTGGTCAAAGCCGGCTTTCCCTGAGGGACAGGGGACAGTTGTGAAAGTGGTTGCTCCTGGGGCAGGGCTGAGGAGAGGGCTCTGTGGAGACCCAGCACTGAGCAGAGGGAATGGAGGAGGGTAAAAGCTGGCTAGAGAGGTGTAATGGGAACTAAAATGTTTGGTATTGTTAACTTCAGTAAACTCTTCCAGTGAACCCACAAGAAAAATCCATGAAAATATCCCATAGCAACCAATACTCACTCACACTACACTCACTCACCACCTTTCAATAAAGCACTGATGCTCCCCTTAAGACATAGGTACCTTATTTTCAAAACAGTGATCATGTTTCAAGGCAGTCTTACCTCTGATAGGAAATGTCATGCTTTATGCTAAGAAGTAATAGAAGAGCAGCACATCTCTGATGCTGTATGCAGATGAAGCTGAAAGTTGTGCTTGAGCATAGTTCAGAAGTGTCATGCTCTTTCAGGCAAAGCTGAGCAGTTTTCTGTATCTTGCGAGACTTAAATGCACATGCAGGGTTGTCTTTATATACCACTTTTTTTACAATAAATGAGAAATTTATGCTGAATGTCAAGAGAACCCTGTTCTCTTTCAGGTCTGCTCACTGTCTCCAACAACATGCATAGAGGAATTAAAATGTATGTTTAACTCATTCCCATATTATGCTTTAAAAAGTGCTGTATCATTACATTAGGTTAAAAGTCCAGAAAAAATATTTAAATCTATGTAAAACACATTGCTTCTTAATCGCAATTTGGTGTAAGAACTGCAAGCATCTACTTCTATTAATAAATTAAAACTTTTTTTTTTTTCAACATAAAGCCACAGGTAAACATGAATTTTAATTTAAATGGGAGTGAAACCATTTCTGGAAACAGTAAAGACAGAAAATGAAATGGCAAAGGCTATTGGAGAGTACGCAGCAAGCTCTTCAAGTATGCATTAGGAGGCCAACATCGTCCTGGACTGTTTGTTATAGAGAGTAGTGTGCTTACAATAATTAATATCCTGAACAACTCAGAGATGATTGTAGACACAGCTGTTGTTGTTTAAGGTAGCAGGCACATCAATGGCAAGGCAGTAGGTATTGATTTGTGCAGTGGCATCCTTCTAGCTATGTCATCTGAGTGAAGGAAGCCCCCAAATTAACCAATAATAAAGTGTTAGAAGTTGTAGTAGTTGCCTCCTGGGACTTGTTCCGGTTGAGGATAGATACCTCTCCTCTTCCCACAGTCATCAATCCTCCTTGAAGGATCGCATGCAGTTCTACATTGGTCAAAAACAAAATGTGAAGTCCAAAAGGACAAAGTAGCAGATTGCTAGGTTTTATATATAGAGAAAATTTCCTCACAGTAGTCTGAAACTTGATCTAACTATTAATATGCAATTTAAAAAATGTTACAAATGTAAATACATTTTTCTCTTCGGGTATTTGAATACGGATGATTTAAAAGTATAGTCCCATTTCCATCAAGATCAGATGTCAGAAATTGTTAGTTTTATTAACTTGATTTTCTTACTGTTCTGATTGTACAGTCCATTTTTGTCATGGGCCACTGGCTATATAGTACATCAGCTCACTGTATGTAATAAAGGGTAACAGGCCTGGATGTTGTTGACGTTAGAGCAGTAAAAAGCAGTGACCATAAATACCTAATCCACATGTACGTCAATGAGAAAATCTGTATGTAAGTAATAATCATATGACACATAAAATATTAGTCAAAAAACTTGAGCTCTAATTTGGACTTAAACTGTCCCATACTATGTTGGGATTTCTGTTTATTTAGTAATATAAAACCTGCTTGTAATCAAACTTTTACAGTTCTTGAATTACCTTTTTATAAAGGTTATGCATTTTATAAAACATTACATGACTCAATTTTTTCTCTTACTGTTTTCAAGCAGATGGGCAAAAAATTCTTTTGACACATAAACTAAGTTTTACACAAGCAAGTATTCAATTAAATTTGAAAAAGTGGGTTTATATTACTGCTTTTGAGATCAAGATACCATTATAGGCCAAGCTTTAGTTTAAAAACTGAAAGTATCTTTTCATATATGAGTTATGTTACAACCGGACATAGATCCATATTTTGGAAAACACATAATTGCAAACATGGCTGAGGTAAAACAAGTATTTGACAAAAACTATCGTCTTAAAAAAAAATAAAATAGTTGCTTGCATTAGTTATTTTCTATAAATATTCACTCCACAGAATAAAAGTTGACTTCTTTTTTCTCTTTTTTTTTTTTGAGCTAGAGGAAACATTAGTATCTAGGCCACAGCACTTGACATCAAGCACAAATAATCCTGATCAGGAGAAGGAGTTAAAAAAAATCTGCTATATTTATTAAAAAAATCCAAAGCTCTTACAATATGTAGAGAGGTATGTAATCTTATATTTGTTTCTAATTCTGCTGCAATCAAGGTATTCTCTATGTAAAACCATGTTTTAAGTCTTAAGGTTTTAGAAAATGCAACTGGTCCCTATTAACACAATATAACAATTTTAAAGAAATGCAACTGCTAAACTGTGGGAGAATGCCAAGGGAGGCTTTCCTTACATCTTGTTTTCTATGCCTTATTTTTTTTTTTAATAAACATTTATACCAACTCTTTAAAGGCTGCTGTTGCAAAACTGCCATGAAGTCATAAAGAGATTTGGGGATTTCAGATTTAGAATCTCATTGATACCTTCATTGTGTTAAGAGACTTTGAATATGAAGGTTATTTATACACATCTGATGTTCCCCTTACAAGTAAATCTTGAAACTAGAGTCCTTTTCCAGTTTTTCTCTTATACAGCAAGGATTTCATGCATTTATATCAAAGGAGAAATTCCTTGTATTGGATGAGAACTGAAATCATGTTTATCCTACTGGGGTCTATTTTAGAAAAAGCAAATAGGATTTCAGCCTGCCTAAGTTAGTACTGGTTTTGGTTTTGTATTGGTGGGGGGGGCTTTTGTTAATTATTTTTGTTGTTTAACATTCTATAGCATGAATCTTATACCAACTTTGTAATTAATAGAAAGTTATGTAAGTTAATATAGTCCCAGTGTTTGACCCAGTGCCTTTAAGCAGCATATACAGAAAATCAGAAATCTTCATTTCAAATCAAGTTCTCTAAGTTTCCAGAACCCTGTTCATTTTTTACAAGGTCCTTCCAATCCCTTTATGCTGTATAATGCTCCTTAGGAGGGAACAGAACACATCAGCCATCCTACTGATCCAGTTTTGTACAGCAGGAGCCATACTCCATAGGTGTTACCATTGAAGCTGAGCAACCAAAACCTGAAATGTTTAAATCTGTTTGTGTGTAAGGCATCATTTTGGTCAGTTTTTCGGTGCAGTTGTGGTTCTGTAACCAGAAAGGGAGGTGGAGTATGCTGGGAACTGCAGCTGATGCTCACAGGTTAGCTTAGAAGATGACTGAGCTCGATGTAGCTTTGCAGTAGTTTACTTGGGATGCTGATAGCTGCAACATAATCTAAGCAAAGAGAAGCAGCTGAAGTAGTCTGCTAAGGGGATGCACTTTATGTCTTCTGGAAAGTTGGAAACATGGATGGAGTTAGTTGGTGCTGCTAGCAGAAAGCCACCACACTTGACGGAAAAGAATGGCTACTGTAGTCTTGTCCATCTTGCATAAAAAGGAAAGAAATTGTTTAGGTAGAAGGATTGTTGTCAAAAGGCTGAGAAATTTGAGGTTTTAGCTTTTGAGTGATTTATTTTTGTGTAAATAAGATTATTTTTAAAAAATTTCTTGTAATTCAGGGCTGTATTGTCTCTTTATATAAGTTGCAAACATCAGTATATAATGCTAATATTAGGTGAAAATTTCAAAAGTGCACAGCGCAGTTATGACCACACTTGAGTCTTGCCTAATTGTTAATCATAGTAGGGTAGCTGTCTTGAAAATGGTCTTGCTGTAATAAGGTACACATTTGAATTTATGCTGAATAAAAATTACCCTGAACTCTCTTTTTAAATTGGTTGCTGTCTGTTTTCACTCCATGCCTTGTTGCATGCAGAAAGTGAAATCCACAGGCCTGTAGTGGATGAAGCTAATATTGTCTGTGTCTTTCACTGCTGGCTGTTACAAAAATCAATACAAAAAACTTATGAGCGTTCTCAGTACCCAATTCAATAGAAAATATGTCCCATTTCTGCAGCTTTTGCAACATTGTTTGAGCTTCCAGGGCATGGAGGTCTGGACATACTTTTTATTGAATCAGATCCTCAGTAATGTCTTCATATATTTTTAAAGAAAACTCAGAAGGTACACACTGAAATAAACAGTGAGAATCGTACAAGTCGATGGTTAGACTAGAAAGCTTGAATCAGGATGTGAAGACTGAAATCTCTTTGGCTAGCAGCAGTTTCTCCTGCAAAAAGTATTTTATTTCTAACATGACGTCTGCTATATCTGGTTGTATCAACTTCAAAGAATACAAACATAGTGCCTTTGGCACTGCCTAATTTTAAAAATATATACACACCAATAAACCAGCAAGAGATACTTACTTTAATAAAAATCATCATGGTTAAAAGTTCTATCTTGCCAACTTTACCAGAATGTGTTCCTCTTTCATTCTTTTTTTTTATTATTTCCCCTTTCTGTTTGACACGTTCCTTAAATATTTAAAAATATGTTTTAACCTATCCTTATTTCTAAAAGTCTGATTTGTGTTAGTTCCATAACTATATGGAAGTGCCTGGAAGATATATGCAGTCTGAGAGAAAGCGGTTGGCTCATGATAAACGTAAGATGAAAGTGATGCTTCTAGGTAGAGATTCAAGGAAATTTCTGGAAGGCCAACCTCCCTGTCAGCTGAAGACTTCAAAACATTCAGCTGAGAAGGAAGCTCTCGTTTCTTTTCATTGTCTTTATACATACTTAACGTACCCAGTAAGCAGTATGTTTTGGAAAATTGTCTTCTGCATCCTCATCTTCATGGACTGAGGCAAAAATTTGTAACGCTGCTAATGGTTGGGTAGGAATAATACAGACTTCAAAGATGTTCTCATTGGCAAATAGGTGGAAATTGGTACTGAGTTCAGTCATAACCATGACTGATGTGAGAGACGTACTGCTGTGAGTTGCTGACATAAAAACTGGTGACTGTGTTAAAAAAATTGTAAATTTGTCTTGCCTTTTCAGTAGCCAAGCAGAAGTACTGAAGAAGCAGACATTGTGACTTCAGACAAGCTGAGAATCCCAATTCCATCACCACTCATGATGGATCTCCATTTTCTGGCTGCTTCATTACGTGGTATTTCTGATGTAAAGCACGTACAGTTCAGCTTCAAGAACTGAAGCAATTTGTTGACATCTTCTAGATTGATTTTTATAGTATTACCACTACTGTCAGCAATGATGTGTATTTGAAGGTATCCTACCTTCTCAGGAAAGATCTAATTGACAGTATTAAAAGAACTTTCATAGAACATAAATATTTTAGAGCTAGTAGGATCCCCTTGCTAACAGCTAGTAAAACATTCAGACATTCAGTAGTGGAGTAAAAATGCTTTATCTTTTGTTATGTTGTTCTACATATTTAAGAAATGTGAAAAACGTACATTGTTCACAAGTGTGTATGGGGGGTATTATTTTTAATTCTTGATATACTATTTTTCCCTTTTGTCTTGTTGACCACTAACACAAAGGCAGCATTTAGCTGGGAGGTCAGTGACAGAGTGGTCAAACACTGGAACGGGTTATCCAGAGAGGCTGTGGAGTGTCCACCTGAATGGAGAGGGTCCTGGGCAATCTGCTCTATCTGAGACTGTGTGAGCAGGAGGGTTGGACTAGATGATCTCCAGAGGTCCCTTCCAACCCCAACCATTTCATGATTCTCTGATTTTTCTACACAGTTACTACAGAGGTTGAAAAGTAATTTATGATAAAATTCATCAGATGTTTAATAACCCTGATTTAAAGAGAGTGCATGTCAAGCTGTCATATCATCTGCTCTATATCTTCTGGAAGTCAGATAAATGGGAATTATTTCATATTCTACATAAAATGAACTATGATTGCTTCACCTGTGCCTAATGAAGAAAGACAGGTTGCTATTCTCAGATTTTTTTGAAACAATCTTGGTGTCCATCTGGCATTTCTGAAGAAATATACAAGTAGTTAACTTTATACACATGAATAGTTTTGCAGAGAAACTTTTCATCTGCAAAATTACATGACTTATCCTGGGCAATTAGCAAAAATATCAGTATTAAGGGTTGTTCCAGTGGGGATAATATAGTGGAGATAGGTCTTTCTTTAGAGGACTTGTTCACTCTTCTACAGATCGGGCTCTTTAGCTATACAAACTGTTTCATTAGATACAGTAGGAATCACACAAATAGAAACAATCTCTTTAAAAACAATTACCGTTTTTTTCCTATTTCCACTGCTGCCGATCAGTCTCCATTATTCTTTCTCAGGGCTATCATTTCCAGAGCTTTTCCTGTCCCTGGCAATCCCTCTGTTCTATTTTCTCTGTTTCTCTCAGACAGTTAAGCAGAGCACAATGTCACAGAATTTCATGTTCTCTCTGTCAGTCCCCAGAAAATTTCTGCAAATGCTTTAAGACTACTGATGTGTGTCTGTCTTCCAGGTGGTGGTTCTTATTGTTTTGCCAATTCTAAATAAATTGGAAGGTAACATTCTCATTTAAATTGTTCCTTAGTGTTGCTGGGGAGTAAGTAACCTGTAATAACATCACAAAACATGTGAATGTATGTAACAGAAATATTTCTTATTCCTTAATAGTATGTTTAGAATATAATATATTTCACATGGAACAGAAGAAACACTCTGTGCTAAATTTAACTTTCTTTTGTTGTGTGATTTTTTTTAGAGTTAAGTCAATCAAATTTTATGTGACTGTATTTCAACCACGGGATTGTTTGTGAACTGATTGTGGGGATTATCATATTGTAAGTATAGGAAACTTGAGCTGTTTTGATAGGTTACATATGCCATAGCCTTTGTTTCCATTAACAGACTATATGAACAAAACTTACAGAAACTTACAATTTTTTTTATTTCCAATACTCTTCATAATAATATAAATACTATATTCAAAGGCAAACATCATGAAAGCATTTGTGAAAATATTAAATTCTTTTTTGAATTTTTACAATAGACTTCTGAAAAAAAATTATTCAGTATGGGCTATAATAGAAATTGTTCCTTAAGTAAACTGTAACATTTTTGGTAAACATAGATATTTTGATTTTCCTGTACTGACACAAATATTTTTATCTATATCCTAGACAATGATATTATTATTATTATTATCGTCATCATCATCATCATCATTATTCAGCCAGCAGTGTTTCCATGGCTGAAATATTACATCAGTTTATGGAGACATTAATTCTAAAAAACAAATGTTAGCAGTCAAAAGCCAATAATTTCTCTAAAAAAAGGCAAACTAATAAAGGGAAAGAACAGCTAAAAGTACTTATCCATATGAATTATGCTATTTATTCTTCATATAGACACTGTGTGAATACATTGAATCTATGACAGTATGATATTCAATATCTGGAATAGTAGACAATAGGTGAAAAACAACAGCTAAATAGCTATACATTTCAGAAGCTATCAAACTATACTTCACTTTGCCTTTTACATGGTACATTATTTATATATTTATGAGAGCCTTATTGTGCATGTTAATGTTGTGTGCTGGACAGATATTTCCCCCTCTTGGTAATAATATGAGACCATTGCGAAAAGAAAAAAAAAAAGAAAGAAAAAAAAAAATCCCAGCAAATCAGGGCCTGGCAGCTGTGTATATCCTCTACCTGTAGCAATGTGCACACTTAAGTAACATTTTATGAAACCACTGCAGAGTGTGACCTGAAAAATCAAATTTTGTGGTGTGCCAAAGGAAGAAAGCATGAACAATCTGACTAATGTATCGCCTTAGCAGTTTAGAAGTCTGTTCCTGAAAGATTATTTTGTTTGGAACTATTTTTTAACACCTTCTACAGCAAACTATTGTTTTTGCTGTCATCAATGATCCTTCTGTTTCTACATCTTGCAATCTTTTTTATGTTGTCACTTGTCACTGTGTCTTTCCACTTGCACTAGGTAGTTAATGTAAAATTAATATGGCTAAGGTACCTCTAACATTAAAAATAGTACCACACACCAAAAGGTAGCAGCAACTTTCACATGATCTTCTGCATTAAGCCCCAATTTTTATCAAACAAAAGCAGTATGTTTTTGAAAGAATTATTTTCAAGAAAGACTATGCAGTCAAGTTACCTAATTGATTGGAGAATTTTTCATTTCAATTATGACCTTGAAGTCAGTGATGCCTGCAATGCCCCTCAGACCATGTCATGGGTGCTCTAGTAAAGATCTATCGTTAGATCAATTACTAAAAGCAATGGAACATCTGATCCTACCCTTGAAATTAACCAGGAAAAGTAGGTCAGCACACCTTCAGCTGACACAATGAAGTATTATGCTCTCAATGACCCAGGAAGGAAAGCACTAATGATTGATGGGAAGAGATATTTAAATGAGAAAGTTGAAGCACACTAGAATTAGGCACGTCAGAATGATCAAGCAACTCTAGACAGCCAAGTGACTTCAGATAACGGCAATTTTGGCCAAATCTTATGTGAGTTTATTCTCCTCAAAACAACAGTCATATTTCTCATTAAATGAAAAAGGAATTAGGCTTCAAAGATCTAACAGTCTTTCCAAATGGTAGCTGTTTCTTTCCTTGTCGTTCTTTGGTTTTTAATAACACTATTTGGCTTTCATTGGTTATCATAAACTCTATATGTGATAGAAAGGCGTTGCCATCTCTTTAACTCAGCAGTTAAAACCACTAAAAAATGGTGTCAGAAAGAATTCTGCAGGTAATCACTGCCAAAAGATTTAAGAAAACTGTCTTCTGAGTATGCTTCAGAGGCATTATTCTTCTTTGAATAAAAAACAAATGGAGAAAATTAACAAAATAC
>VYZV01009429.1:0-10083 GCA_013401275.1 Pandion haliaetus | reverse complement strand
GGGGCGTGAGGCGGCGCGGGGAGAGGGTTCCCCGGGGCCCAGGCGTCCCGGGGCTGCGGGGGCCGTGGGGGAGAGGAGAAGAAGGCAGAGCTAGGGTGAGGGTGCCTGCAGGGCACGGGGAGGCGGTGGCAGGGAGGGGGGCAGGTGGGTGTTTTTTTCTCGGGCTTGTGGTGTGAGCGGGGAAGGCAGAGCCCGAGAAGGCGACTGGGTTGTCGGAGAGCCTGCGTACGTGTATTGACATGTGTAGGGGCGTCCCGGAGGAAGCGAGGAGGGTTGTTAGCTAGGAAGTGTTTTGCTCCCCATATATTTAGTGACTTGTCGGTAGACCTCTTTTTCCCAGTGAAAAGCGTGTGCTTGCAGATCTGACGGCAAAACACTTTCTCCGGGACGTATGGAATCGAAAGTAAAACTGCCCGGCTGGTTAGGCAGGCCTGCCTTCCCTGCCAGTGTGTAGGGGGGGCTTCTTTGCACTATAATTTCCTGTCTTGCTGTGTGTCTCATCTTTCAAAACTTGTGGCTAAGTTTATTTTCTTCTGATTGACCATGGTATCTTTCTTATATTCCTTCCCTTATTTTAAGAGAAACCTTAATTGCATTTCAGTTCTTGGAACTTTTAATTTTCTGGTGCTGTGATTTCTAACGATGGAGAAGTTTGTTGCTCTTTAAGGTTTTTCAGCTGGTCAGAAGTGGGACATCTTGCCTACATTCTTTGTCTCCCTTATCTCTTTTGTAATAGAGTAGCTGCATAAAGGAATGTTTATGGGATCAGTTTAATTTCCAGTAGCAGTAAAAAAGAATGTGGAAAATCTCAATATGCTTACTTTAATGAAGCCATACTTCTTACCCTCCCCCCTCCCCCCCTTGTGTTTGCAAGGATTGAGATTCTGGGTCATGGTACTTCAGTCTGTGACAATAGGCTGTTTTTATTGATTTGAGAGGATTTAAGCATATTAGACGAAGGTGTTGATGTTTATCCTTTCATTCTCAATGGTGACTAGATTAATGATACTGAATACCTTGTATGAATCTTTGGTTTCCTTGAGAGTAAATAGCTGCTTTTTCTGAAATGTTGCTTGCATATTTCAAGATCTGTTTCTTAAGTTTCTGAGCCTAGACGATCGTGAACCAAGTCCCATCAGTTTTTTCAAATTCCAGGATTGGTATGAAAAAAACTGTAGAAATTCAGGTACAATAAAAAATTTCTGAACTACAAATGAGTTAAGGTGGGTCAAATAGTGAAAAACTAAGGGAAATAGTTTTTTCTCAGAAAAATTGCATCTGTAAGTGATGAAACTAAGAAGATAAGAGTGTTAAAGCATCTAAATGTCACTGCAGAAATGGACTGACAAGAGTCCAAAAGTGTGTGGACACTTGTCTTGTATCCGTCTTTTCCATCCTCTCTAATTTTCAGCTGTGAGCGCTGGTTCTTCCTATCGGCTTATGAAATTCATGTCATTGTCATGCCTTTTCATTGGTACATTCACATAAACATTAGGTATTAAATAGAAGTTCTCTTAATGATTAAGTTTCTCTTAATGTTTCCTTATGTTTCCCTTAATCTGGACTAAACTGTATACCTTCAGCCTTACTTCCTAGGGAAATGAGACCCAGGTGAGCCTGCTGCCTGTTTCCATTTTTCTCCACTTCCCACAACTTTTGAACCTTTCAGCCAGTTTCAGTCAAATTAGGCAGATGTTTTGAATGTATAAACATTCTACAGATCTTGTGATAACTGGCAGCTGAGGAAAAGTAACAAAGTCTAAATTAACATTCTTGCTGAGGGAAGGGTGGTAGCATATGCTCAGTGGACAGTTCTGTTTTGTCTGTGCTGTTAGCTGACACTCGTGCTGACCAGTGAATAAGTCTGTATAGCTTGGAGGCAGCAACCGCACCGACTGCCTCCTGCCATCGGTGGTTGGTAGACATAAATGAGCTGGCAGTACGATCAGAACGGTTTGTGAGATAAGGAGGTATATATGTAGCAGGTGGTGAGGAGTGTTGTAACATATGTATTCTGTGATACAGGACAGAAATCTATTATAAACTAGATTGTTGGGGGTTTTTTGGTCACCAGTGTTCATGGGGGAAAAAACCAGATAATACTGCCTTGTGGTCAAAATCACGATGTACCTGATTATGCTCCATCCCTTTTCTTTTTATTCCATCTTCTCTATTTTGCTTTTATACAAGCAAATGTCCGATATATCTTTAAAACAGATTTCTGAGTTTCTAAATTTAATAAGATTTTGAGAACTGTAATGATTTTGGTAAGTGACTGTTAGAAGTTATATGTGTAGCTGGTTTGTTTGTTTGTTTTTCCAAACTGTAATTTAATTACCCTGTTAACAGCAGATGGGGAACAAAGATAAAAGCTGGAGTATTATAATTGTGACATGCTTTTCCAGCATTTCTTTATTCAAACAACCCCTTTCTCCTAATGCTTTCCTTTTAAACTTAGTTCCCAATTTATTATCTTTCAGAATCTAACACTTTTTTTTCTTTTTTTTTTTAAATGAATGTGTTACTCTATTTTTTAATTTTGTTTAATAGACTTCTTGGTGAAAAACAATACGATTATTGAAGAGTTTCGTGCAATGTTCTAACTGACCTAATCTTACTAGTAAGATATTGTGGTGTTTAAATGCTAAAAGCTTCCCTTCCAAACCCCTTTTGTTAAAAATGGTGGGAGAGATAGGTTAGCTGTCTCAAACTGATGGAATTCCCAAAGTGGATTCGTAGTGAGAAGAGATTAATAAATAGCTATTGAATTTGAAACAGAAAATGTAGAGGATTTGTATCTCCCAGATGAATCGGTGAGGAACCGGTCCCACTTAACTAGCCTACAGAGATAGAAAAATTAGTTCAGACCTTTAAAATTAAGGGGTTTGGGGGGCTGCTTAGTTGTTTGGGTTTTGTGGATTTCTACCACCAAAACCTTGGTAAAGTACTGATTTCATAATAATACTGTTTTAAGATGATGTAGATCAGTGTTTTTGAAATACAAGCAGTTCTGAGATTTTGAGCTGTGAAACCTTTTAGCTGTAGACTTGCATTAAGGAACCAAATTTGCTAGTACTTGTAAAAGCAATGGTGATTTGATAGGTCTCGCTTCCATAAATCAGTGTCAGAAACATTTCTTCATTGGTGCTGTTGCCAATTGCTATCAAAGAGGCCAAGTCCTGAATAGGTCCTCCATTGGTAAGTTGTCACTGCCTATATCTGAATATACTGTGAATTTTTGCAAACAATTTTTTTTTTTCCAGAAGACCTGGACAAGCATCTTAAATTGTAACGCAGCATTCCATATGGCATTGTCAGTATATGAATCTGTTGTTTTATTGTTTGGGAGGTGGGGGAGGTAATGTGGAATACTTAGTTAGAAACAGAGATTTTCTTTAGTGTGATGTCTTATTTTTAAATATCTTTCAAAATAGTTAATATTGGAAGCACTCCACATTAGAATGGAATGCAAGTGTCTCATTATCCACTTTGTTGAGTAGATGCAGGTAATATGTCAATCTAGCACATTTTCATCATCCAGTCTGAGTAAAATGTTAGGAAGGTAACAGTAAGGGTGACAATTGGGAATCAAACTGGTGTTACTAATAAAAACTAAGTGATGGTTCTTTAGGAGGTGTCCTGTGCAATCGTGTCCCGTCACGCCTATATAAGTATTTAACTTGAAGCACATAAATATATGAAAACTATTTTTTGTTTTAAGAAATTAATCTAGCCTGAAGTAAATAAGGCTTAGGTGGTTCTAATTGCCTCTTTCAGTCCTGTCTGGCCCTATCTGATCCTGGGCCTGAGTCAGCAGAATGCCCTTGCTTTAAGGCCAGCTGCATTCTAGACTGTAGTAACAACAGTTACCCAGCAGGTTGAGGAAGGTGAGTCTTCCCCTCTATTTGGTACTTACAAAACCAAATCTGGACACCATATCCAGTTGTGGATTTTCTGTTCCAAGAAAGGTATTGACATGCTGGAGCAAGTCCACTGGAGGGACATGAAGACCATTAGGAGGCTAGGGAACATGGTATCTGAAGAGAGACTGAGAGAACTGGGTTTCTTCATCTGTAAGAAGAAGAGGGAATTCTTATTACTGTCTACAGCAACCTAACAGGACAGTATAGAGAAGATGGAGCTGGGTTCTTCTCAAAGCTGTACAGGGATAAGATGAAAAGAAACAGACAAGATGGGGCATAGCAAATTCCAGGATGGTATTAGGAAAAGCTTTTTCACAGTGTGGTTATTCAGGTACTGGAACAGGGGCACAGAGGGGACCATTGCATCTCCATCCTTGGAGATACTCAAAACTTAGCTAGCTAGCTAAGTCCCTGATGTGGTTGGACCTGCTTTGAGGAGGGGGTTGAACTATGTGACCTCCACAGTTTCCTTCCAATCTAAATTATTCTGTGACTCTACCTTTTCTTGTTCAATACATGTTATTTTTTGTATCCTTAGCCACATGAAACTAAAGCTTAGAGGGCTAGAAATCCCAAAGGTGCTAAACCTCCTACAAGTCCCCGGAAAAACATTGGTTCAGTAGAAAGAGATACAGATTGGAGCCTTTAATAACTCCTGACACATGAAACTAAAGCTTAGAGGGCTAGAAATCCCAAAGGTGCTAAACCTCCTACAAGTCCCCGGAAAAACATTGGTTCAGTAGAAAGAGATACAGATTGGAGCCTTTAATAACTCCTGACACATGAAACTAAAGCTTAGAGGGCTAGAAATCCCAAAGGTGCTAAACCTCCTACAAGTCCCCGGAAAAACATTGGTTCAGTAGAAAGAGATACAGATTGGAGCCTTTAATAACTCCTGATAATTGTAGACTTTCTGCTATTATTTCCATTTGTCCTGCTGGCAGGGAGGTTTGTGTGTACATCTTAGCACAGCATGCTTTTCCGGCTGGTACTCGTGCTATGTGGAAGAGTGCTTGAGATGACCAGGGAGATTTTGGGAAGGGTGAGGAAAGAGGGGAGCAAGATGATGCTTTTTCGCAATGAGGGCAGTGTGGCATTGGAGCAGGTCGGCTGGAGAGGTTGAGCAGTCTCCCTCCTTGGCAGTTTTCAAGACTGGAGCCTAGACCAATCTCGTCTGACCTCATAGCTGACCCTGCTTTGAGCAGGAGGTTGAACCACTTGATGTCCCATCTAACCTGTGTTAGCCTATGATCCGAAGTAGAGGTAGTGGAAGGGGAAGTAATCTTAGGAGATGTGTAGAAAGGTCAGTGAGGCACAGGTGCACGCTGATGAATCAAATATTTAAGTTGGGAGTACTTTGCTTTCATTGGTCTTGGAGTTGTTTTTTTTCAGATGGACTTCTGTTTATGTTCCAAGATCTGTTCCTTGGGTTGTAGAAACTTCAAATGCTTTTACTTCACAATTCATGCTGAAGAGAACTTTGCAGTGTAACACTTCAACAAAATGATAATTTTTACCTGTTAGGTCTATTCCTTGGTTCAAGAAAACTTACCTCAAACCTGTATTTTATTCCGAGTTGGGCATTTGTGAGTTATCTTAGTTAAGAACCAAGTGAGTATGGGTGGGCTGTGAAAGTGACTAATATATCAACAAGTTAAAAGTACTTACTTTCCTCTGATTCTGCAGACTTGCCTGGGTAACACAATGCCAGCTGAGCGCAAAAAGCCAGCAAATATGGAAGAAAAAGAATCTCTGTTAAATAATAAAGAAAAAGAATTTGGTGAAAGGCGACCAGTGAGCACCAGGGAGAAGCCGAAAGAAGATGTCAAGGTTGGCATGAAAAGAGAGACTTTAAAGGTTCCTGAAGATAAAAAGAAAAAACTGGAAGAGGATAAAAGAAAAAAGGAAGACAAGGAGCGGAAGAAAAAAGAGGAGGACAAAGTAAAGGCAGAAGAAGAGCAAAAGAAGAAAGAAGAAGAAGAAAAAAAGAAGCTTGAAGAAGAGGAGAAAAAGAAACAAGAGGAGGAAGAGAAAAAGAAGCAAGAAGAAGCAGCTGCTCAGCTGAAGTAAGTTGTCTTTTAATGGTTTAATTGTGCCAAATGCTGTAGTCCTGCTATCAGGATTGTGGGTAGAATTATAAAAGATGAACTGTTTGAGTTACTTAAGTTGTAGGTGGTGTTTTAAATATTACATGGCTAGCTGAGTAATGAGTATGCTTTATGACTTTGCATAGTGTTGAGTTTTCACCTCTAACCTCTATTAACTTTAGTCTCTAATACGGGTTTTTGATAGTGTTCTCCATGTGATGACCATGTAATGCACAACTATGCTTGATAAAGAAGCACAGTTTCTTTTAAGATGAAGAATTGGGAATACAAGCTCTAACAGGTCCACAGACTGTAACGAGAGCAAATCTACTGTGAGGGATGTCTGTAATTTCTTTTAATCAATCATAGACAATTGATAACTGGATGGCAAACACAGAATGTAACCTGGCAGTTTAAGATGTGGTATTACCAAGACAATGTTTCTTAGTATGTTACCAAAAGGTACTACTGTGTTGCAGATAGCATCTTTAGACCAATAAAGCCAAGATTACAGACATTCTTTTGTTTGAAATATGTCATTTTCTAAGACTGAGGCAAAGTCATAGCCAAATTCTAGCTGGGACAGATATATTTCACCTATTTAAAATTTTCTGGGTAACTTCAGTAGTCTGGGAATAAAAGATTTCCCTTAATTGTGTAACACAGTAACCTGTTGAAAAGTTGTTGTCCTCTTCCGTAAGAACTTAGTCTCTGTCTGGAGTTTTATATTTATATTTTCTAAATGTGTTGGGATTAGTATGTTCTGCATAGAAATATTTGAGAAATTTCATTTTGTAACAAGTAATACTTGCCTTTTGCAGCAAAAAAGTTAAACAGTTTATGAAGCGCATGCTTTAGCTTTCTAGGATTAACTTGTTTAAATATTTAAAAATAGAATAGTAAGGGGAAATTGTGTTAAGAACTCCTGGAGGGCTTCCAACTATGGCTTTTTTTTCCTTTGAAACGTTAACCTGAAAGTAAGGTTCTGTAATGAAAATGACTATTTTTATTTCTCTTAGAGAAAAAGAGGAAGCACATCAGCTCCATCAGGAGGCTTGGGAGCGCCATCAGGCAAGAAAAGAGCTTCGCAGCAAAAACCAGAATGCACCAGACAATCGCCCTGAGGAAAACTTCTTCAGCAGACTGGATTCCAGTCTGAAGAAGAACACAGCTTTTGTTAAGAAGCTAAAAACCATTACAGAGCAACAAAGGGACTCCTTGTCTCATGACTTTAATAGCCTGAATTTAAGCAAATACATTGCAGAAGCAGTAGCTTCTATTGTGGAAGCCAAACTGAAAATATCAGATGTGAACTGCGCTGTGCACTTGTGTTCCCTCTTTCACCAGCGCTATGCTGATTTTGCTCCTTCATTACTTCAGGCTTGGAAAAAACATTTCGAAGCAAGGAAAGAAGAGAAGACTCCCAACATTACCAAGTTAAGAACTGATTTGCGTTTCATTGCAGAATTGACAATAGTTGGGATTTTCACTGACAAGGAAGGTCTGTCTTTAATCTATGAGCAGCTTAAAAATATTATTAACGCTGATCGAGAATCCCACACTCATGTTTCTGTGGTTATCAGCTTTTGTCGGCACTGTGGAGATGACATTGCTGGTTTGGTACCAAGGAGAGTAAAAACTGTTGCAGAGAAGTTTAACTTGAGCTTTCCTCCTAGTGAGATAATTAGCCCAGAGAAACAACAGCCCTTCCAGAATTTGTTGAAGGAATACTTTACATCTTTGACCAAACACCTGAAAAGGGACCACAGGGAGCTACAAAATATTGAAAGACAAAACAGGTGACACTTGAATGTTGCTTTTTATTTATGGAGAAAAAAATAGTTTATTTATGAAATGCCTAGATTTGTTGCAGTACTTGTAAACAGTCTGTTAGCGGTGTGTGGAGGATAGGTGTATTCTGCAATATATCTAAAAAAAGTTCTAAATTTGCTCTGAATACTTAAAAAGCAAAAACCAAACAGACCCTTTGAATATCTTTAAAGAAAATGGAGGTTGACCTTTAGCTTTAATTCTCTTAACTCTATTTGGTGATGCTCCCTTAGCAACTTGAGAGTAATGCTTCTTTCCCAGCTGGTACTGTCCTTTTCCAGTTGGCACAGTCTGATTTCTCCCTTTCCACCCACATGTATCTAATGGAGCGTATGCCACAGTGGCTTTGGCTTGCTTACTTTTTTTAGTGTACCAGTATGGAGGAAAAATTAGGTTAGGTTAACAAGGTATCCCTTACACTTTAACGTGGGCAAATTTTATATATTAAAATGTTGGAGGGTATAGACAATTTGATTCAAATCCTCTTAAATGTCTATATGAAATACTAGTATTGAAGAGTATGAATATACACACCTTTGAGATCTGTATAATTTAATTTCTACCATGATCACATTGTTTAATAATTGTTTGCTTTTCTTTCAAGCATCCTGAATTGTCCTTATTGGAGTCACCCTAAACCCAACTGCTGGTCTTAAAACACATTCTTAAATCCTTTTGGAAACATTCTAGGCAGATAGAAACGAATGTGTTACTGTACGTAGACACAGATTTTAACGAAAAGACTGAACATCAGTCGAGAGCCAAATATATACTTGGAATAAATGAAAATTTGATGTTCCTAAACCGAGGCTTTGAACTTGGATCCATTGTGCTGATGGTTATTGTGCTGGTCTCGCTCAGCTAAGCATTGTATTTCACAGGACCATAAACTGACTTTTGAGCTACTAATATTTCTAAAAGTACCTTGTTACCTTGAAGTGTGTTATCGACTTAGGTGTTATTTTTTAAAAGTTAATGAGTATAAACTTTTATACTTTCACAATTATAATTGGTTCTGGGCTCATTGGTTCTGGCTGGGATTTCAATAAGTGAGTGTTCTAAAGTCTGTATGATAGGAAATAAAGTGAAAAAAAATTTTCAAGAGATACGAAGAATGTTAAGATCCCATGAAGAAGAAAGAACTTAAATGGTGTGGGAGAGGGAAATATACTTGGATGTTTACTTGCACAACTGGATAAAAATGACTGTATAGAGCCCTGAGCAGCCTGGTCTGACTGATCTCATCATTGAGCCTGCTTTGAGTAGATCAGACTAGCAACCTCTTTATGTACTTTATCATCTGAACTATCCCTATGAACTTGGGTGCAAAGCTTTGTTTTGGGGAAGGAATGTGAAGAGCTAGCATTTATCACTGGATTAAGATAATTCTATTATTTATCTCTATCTGAATTTTAAGGTGTTTATTTTAACAGCTTAATAAAAGTTGGGGAATAAGTTCTGTTAAAGAAACAAGACATCAAAAAACTTTCCTGCCTAATTTTATTTGCTTACAACATGTCTGTAACAGAGAGATGCTTGGCATTTGCATGTTATGGAAGTGCAAGGCATGAGGTCAGAGACAGAAACTTGCACAGTAAGAAGTCTGTGAATGCTACAGAAATCTTCCTAAACTGTGGATTTTGGGAAACAGACTGTGTGGTCAGTTGGTTGCTTTTAGGGGTGTTTTGAGTTTGTTTGTTTGTTTGTTTTTAAAAAAGCAATAATCCTGTTGGAAAAAAAGTGCTTTGCATATTTGAAACCTGATCCAATTTGCTGATAGCAACAGTTTTTGTTCCTGCTGGTATTCCAGAACCAATGGAAGTGAACAGGGAGCAAACTGTTGCCTCTTGTGCATCAACAGTGTCATGTGTTTAGGTTACAATATTTTGTCAGGTAAATACTTCATGAATTTATGTGTGTCAGGAGAGTGACTGTGAAATAACTCAAGCTGTACAGATTGGTTGAATTAATTAAGAATTAATATGCTAACCTTAACAGTGCTTTAATACTGTGTTACCTGCTGAATCATTTAGATGAAATGAAAGCATTATTAGACACAAGGGTTTATGCAAGTAGATAATTAGGAAAGCTACCTTGAGTTATGCTTTGACAGTAGAACCTGATGGTTGTTTGGTTGCACAGCTAAGGGCACAGCAAAATCTTGATTGCCAAATTCTAGTGTGAATTTTCAAAAATGAGTGTTAGATATGGAAGAACCTTCTTTTGTCTAAATTAAGGATGTT
>VYZV01009402.1:0-17637 GCA_013401275.1 Pandion haliaetus | reverse complement strand
TGTTATACATAGGAATGTTTTTGTCATCCTTCCATATATTCCTGGATTAAAGAAATATGCATTATTTCAGGTGATATTATTCATGACTGCACAGTGGGAAGTTATTGTCTTATTAGAGAGGCAAATTATGCCTCAGGGAAATATGCTGGTCAAATCACCTTTCATTTAGAAGGCTACTCCATATGCAACATGTCTGCATACAAAACAGACAAATTTGGAATTTTTTTCCTATTTGATTTAATTTTTTGATGCATTGACATTTCTGCCTTTTTTGGGTTACAGTTTCTTATATAAGTACAGTCAGCTCACTCACAATGGGAGGTGATATAAATACCTGCTAGAAACTCATCCTCTGAAGTTGCTCTATTAATCCATGCCATCAGGGATGCTTCTTATATATGTCACCTTGTGAACGGT
Organism: Pandion haliaetus; assembly: GCA_013401275.1. Classification (NCBI taxonomy): domain Eukaryota; kingdom Metazoa; phylum Chordata; class Aves; order Accipitriformes; family Pandionidae; genus Pandion; species Pandion haliaetus. The sequence goes on along the minus strand of VYZV01009402.1, from coordinate 17,220 downwards.
GCAGGTGAGAAAATGGAGCATGAGAGCTCTCCATTCAAATAGTGTTTTCTGTAAAAATACTGGGTGTTATTTTTAGATGCCTTTGGCTATCTTACTCTTTATATATGATGTCCTTTCGTATAATGTACACATGCCTGGTGCTTGCCTACCACCACATCTGTGCCTGTATGTGTCTAGAAGTGATTGAGCACAAATACACAGACAGACCACGTCTTGCTAGCATGGTTTATTAATTAGATCTAATTCATTGCACTCATTGGGAATTCCCTGTGAACACTTCAAAGCACTCTATGCAGATATTTGCTTGCTAGCATGTGATTCCTGGTGCATTAGTACTGTCATGTGGCTAGAAGACTTCTTGAATCTGCAAAGTATCTAATTTGTGATGAATAAAGCTACACAGATATTAGAGTCTTTAGACACTGATAGCTGGTTGAGAACTGTGTTAATTGCTGTGTTACACTGGGGAAGGCAGTGCTTCTCAAGCTCTTAATCAAAGGACCACAGCCCCTTTGAGAGAAACATCCTGCAGACTATCTTACCTGCAAGTGTTCGGCAGCTGGGGGCGAGAGAGGTTCCAAAGTAGTTTATATTGAAGTAAGCAAAAACATATTATCTTACAAAACCCTCATTTTACTGTTTCAGTTAGCTTTTTAATTAGGTACTGGCTGCTGTGGGGAATTGGTTCTTGCCTGTGTCTGCCTACATGCAGTGACTCGTCCCCATCAGCTGAGTGTAAATGGATTGCATGTGGGGGTTTTGCAATCATCCCATGGCCCACCTTCTAGTGTCTTGCAAACCAGCATGCTAACATCATGGTTACAGAGCAAGTAAGAAGTCAAGCTCGTCTTTTCATTCTGTTTTCATGAAAAGAGCTTTTAGAAGAATAGAGTATCATATGAAAGGCAAGACTGGTTGGGAAGGCAACAGCTTGCTTGGTGCACTTAGGTTACGGAGAGAAAAGTGCATGTGTGCGTAGAAATAGTAGTCTTTTTATGCTCCAATATACATAGTTGCAGCCAAAACCTTTTTCCAATTTCCTACCTTCTCCACAAGTCAAATGTTCCAATATTTCTGATTTTTGCCTTTAATGTAAAACGTGTCACATTTGTAATGTAGCAATAAAATATAGTTTAGAGCTCTCTGAAATACCTCAAAATGTCCACGCTTGTGTATGCAGAAACCATTTATGTATTATTACTGTGGAGTATTTTAAGGGTAGCAGTAGAAGGAGTACTTATAGGTCAGGTAAAAACTTCTTGTGCCAGGGTATAAAAGCATCAATAGTATGTCAGCGCCTCTGTGTTAGGAGATGCTTCTCATCGTGTTGCATTCCTGTGACATACCTTATACTTTCATCCTCAACATGTCTGACTCCACAGAATGAACTCTGGGGGTGGATCAGGGCAGAAAAGGAAAGCTTTGTGTTTCTTGGAGAGCTGTTAAAGTTAATCCTGGAGAGTCAGAAGTTGCTCAGGTTTTCTTTCCTTCAGAGTGCTTCAGATACATGTTATCACACATTAACTTATCTTGATTAATTCTGCAAAAGATATGGGAGCAGTTCCCTCGAGTTCTTGTGAAAATGAGAGGGACGTACTATCTCACCATCATCCTCTCTTGGCGTCAGAGTGTCTGTCTGCTGGCATTACTTTAAGCCAAGGGAAATTGCTTGACATCACTTAAATTTCTGAATATCTAGACAGCAGGAGTTTGGCACTCCAAGGGTGAATTCTGAAGCCAATTTTATCCATTGGATGGTATAGATCATGTTGACACACACACTTTATTGCTTTTACTAAATCCTCAAGGTAGACTTCCCCAGGTGAAGTAGCAGCAATTTCAAGGCATGCAACTAACCAAGTTCAGGGTTTTCTTTTTTTTGGCAGAGATGGGTGGATGCCACACTCCTATCTAAATGCACGCTATTCCTGAGCATAAGTTTGTGATTATGGTTACTGTAAGAGAAGAGATCCAGATGTTTTTCAGAGTCTGAGGTAAATCCTTTTCTGTGTAATGTAAGCAAATTAATCTATACTGTATAGAAAGTCATACAGTTTCAAAACATGATTTCAGCACACTGGTATCATATCCAGGTAATGGGTATAGGTCTATGTAAACTGTATGTCGTTAAGACAGAAGTTATTAAAATGTGTCGATTTTGGCTTATTTATTGGATGGAAACCTTTTTTAAAAAAAAAATAAATTCAAATAGCCTAGTTTCTACTAAAGAAACTTTCTTCTGAGTTGAGCATGAAATGTTTGGGGGTTTTTTTCTTCTTTTTTTTCAGAAAATCTTTTTCAGATGTGTTTCAGACTTCTGCTTTGATCAAGAAACAAGTTGCCAATCAGACTATTGAAATTTGTAAAAGGGCCTATATTGCTTTTCCAAAGGAGACCGAAAAAAAAAAAAATGTTTTAGGAAGTTCATTCTGAGTTTTGTTTCTTCAGACAGCAGCTCAAAGCCAGGCTTTGCCAAACAGATTCCCCCTGAAATGGCTGTTGTCTGTCTTTTTTTTTTTTTTTTTCCGCTTTTCATTTTTGTTGTTCTTTGACAAGACTATCTTAGTAGTGTCAAAAAGGACCTCACTTAACCAAAACAGCAGCAGTTAACAATATCCAGTCTCTGATCAGTGTTTTCCTCCTGAGACTTGTGTAAGTTTATTTTGCCATTCTTGAGAGGTGGTTGCTTTTACAGTCAACTCTGCCTTTGATATTACAGCTAAGTAAAGCTTCTAAATTTGTCCTGGCTGTGTTTTCTTTTTGAGCATTTTCTGGACAAGTGTTTCAGCTCTTCCTTTCCTGTTCTGTCTGATATCTAGGGATAAACACACCCGAACACATGCACATACATACACATGCTGTTTTATCCAGAATGCTGTCCATAATGCTGCTGTTGGTTTCATGTGATTAGGGTCTTAAAATACTTGTTTCATTACAGTTTGGTTTTGAAGGAATATTTGACATTTTTGTGCCATCGCCATAGTTCTTGTCTTGCCCAAGGATCATTTCATCATCAGTCTTTTCCATATTTTCATATTTACTGCAGGGGATTCGAGTGAGTAATTTTTTCTTTATTGTAGTCGAACTTAAAGAGAAATGGCAGAGTGGCTTAGAGAAATGCTAATATATCAACATCTTCCTTTTGAAAACTACTCAATAGCAGTAAGAGTAACAAACTATGTTTTGGTATTCCATGGATGTAGTGAAGGGTTTTTTTCACTTTAATGAGGATACTAAGGTTTAATGGTGAAATGTATCAGGAGCACATTAATCTTAAAAGCAAAATTTTCGAAGCTCCTTTGTTTACGTAACGAAAGTCCTGCTTAGACTAAAGAACCAATGCATGGATTATAGCTTCAGTGGCTTGTGTTCATTTTGGATGTCCAGATGTTCTTCTGTGTAGATAGGTAGGTAGGTCTTTAAAGGCACCTGGGGAGTTCATATGTTTAAGGATCTTCTGTGCTTTTAAAAATGAAATTGGACTGTTTTTTAAACTTTACACAAAATACCTTGTCCTAGAAGAAATTAGTAGCAGAATCGTTGAATCACAGAATGGTTTGGGCTGGAGGGGACCTTAAAGGTCATCTAGTCCAACCCCCTGCCATGGGCAGGGACATCTTCTGCTACATCAGGTTGCTCAAAGCCCTGTCCAACCTGGCCTTGAACACTTCCAGGGTTGGGGCATTGACAACCTCTCTGGGAAACCTGTTGTAGTGTCTCACCACCCTCACAGGGAAGAGCATCTTCCTTACATCTAACCTAAATCTACCCTCTCTCAGTTTAAAGCCATTACGCCTTGTCCTGTCACTACGTGCCCTTGTAAAAAGTCCCTCTCCAGCTTTCTTGTAGGCTCCCTTTAGGTACTGGAAGGCTGCTATAAGGTCTCCTCAGAGCCTTCTCTTCTCCAGGCTGAACAGCGCCAACTCTCTCAGCCTGTCCTCATAGCAGAGGTGCTCCAGCCCTCTGATCACCTTCGTGGCATCCTCTGGACTTGCTTCAACAGGTCCAAATGAGTCTAGAAGTCAGAATTCTTGAACTACTCAAGGGCTTTCCTGTGGCATGCTTTTCAGTGGTACCTTGCCTATCAATAAAATTCTCCCTCCCGCCCATATTTTTATGGCACCCCATGACTTATATGATGTGTATTTAATAGCTGCTGCCGTTAAATGTGGTGTATTTTCTAAAATTGTTTAAATGTATAAAATGACCATGCTGGTTTATTTCTTTCTGTGGGCAAGAATGGACTGGGTTTTGGTACTTCAAAAAGGCAATGATAGATGGTCAGCTGCCATAATTTTAATAATTATGTATAGTGAGGGCTGAGGAGGAGCATAAGAGCAAATGCTGATGTTTCTGAAATGTGCCATTTGGCAATGATATCTGGGTATATGCTAAATGGTATTTGTTTTTATATATGTTGGTAGGTTAAAGTGGGGCTTTGTAGAGAGACTGGGAACTTGGTTTCTATCTGGAAGGTTTGTTTATTGGCTTTGTAGAGAGACTGGGAACTTGGTTTCTATCTGGAAGGTTTGTTTATCACCTATATGTTCAAGTCATAGTTGAGGATTCCTCCTAAAGTGGTGTTGATGTGTTAAAGGGGCACTTGGGATGTATATCTGTCTTGTTGGGATGATGAATGTCAATGCCACTTGCTATCAGTTGGATGACTGGTGTAAAGCCAGGGGGGTCTGATTCCTGGACCTGCACTGCACAGGCAGTTTGCACCATCCCTGGAAGGTGAAACTGATTGTGTCAGTAGATGTCAAAAAAACAACATACATATATAAGCATGGATGTATGATCCTGACAGTGCTGCTCACCCATGAGAGTAGTATTTGAGGAGAATTTGGGGAGCACAGCCATGTCTTCCACAAGATTAGAAAGAAACCTTTAACTTTGTAAAATCCCTTTATTGGACCAATGTGCTACTGTGATGTTGAGTCCATCTCACGTGTGGACGACAATATTTTAACAAGAAGTAACACCAGTTTTATACAGGATGGAGACTGAAGCACCCATAAATTAAATCATGTGTGGGCGGGTGATGGAAGATAGGAGATAAACCAAGGTCCTTGGAGGCTCTGTCTAGCCTGTCTTCTGCACGCTAAGAAACTGAGGTGGAAGGACTGAAGTAACATAAAGAGAAGGAGGGAGCAGCAGAGAGAGAATGAAAAGCAAAGGAAACCATGAAAAAAATTTCAATATATCAACATCATTTCCATATGCAAGGATTGTCCTTTTGCCAGCTAATTGGTTTTATTTGCAAGGGAAATATTTCTATTTTTCATGTAGTGAAGACTGCTATTTAACTAGTGAGATATGTTTTAAAATGTAAGTCATCCTGGGTGTGTTGGAGGAGGAGATCAGTTTATACTGAAGCTGCAGAAGATTTTAGGAAGTTTTCAGTGCTCCCGAAAATCCTAAAATGAATTTTTTCCCAAGATTTCAACCTTTTGGATTACAGTTATGAGAAATACTTGAGTCTTTTTTTTCTTTCTTTTTTTTTTTTTTTTTTTTTTTTTTCTTTNTTTTTTTTTCCTTTTGCTTAAGCAAGTTTAATTTTTACTGCCAATCTTGGTGGTGTCTGTTCTGGAGCGTAGCAGGAAAAGCTGATAAGGGCAGAGGACAGAAATCTTTGTGCTTATCTCACTGCAACACATGGAGCTGAGAGTGCATCCTTTTCCTGTCCTAGGACAGGAGACGTAAACTGACCATCTCCTGACAGCAGTGACTTCAAACAGAGCCTCTAACGTCTAGAGGGTATGAATCTTCTCTCAACTTCAGAGGCCAGCTAGGTGAAAGTGGGTCACTGGCTGTTTAGAAAGCTGGTTTTGTGCCAGCGAAAAAAAAAAAACCACCACATTTCTGATAACTGCTGGGTCAATAGACATCTCTGTAGACATTGTAGTGTTTTGTAGGGGTTTTTTTTCCCCAAAGGGCATAAATTCAGCATGACTCCTAGTTGTTTGTTTAGATTTCTACCAAAAGGTAAATTAAGTTTTTGGTGGTGTTTTTTTTTTTTTTTTTTAAATTAACTGTTTTTGATAAGAGAGTTTAATAAAAATCAGAGTTGTGCTATCAGATTTGGAACAAAGGTCAGACAAAAATTGTCCTCAAAGAAGGGGTTATTTGGACAGTGAGTGTCTTTATAGACGAACATCAGAGGTTTTCTTTTATGTATTGTGTTTATGTGACCTAGAAATGAAGGGTCTAAGTCAAAGGGAATGTGAATTGGAGCAAAGAGAACCTTCCACCAGGACTGCCTGAGCCTCAGTGTGACTGGACCTTAGGATCCTAGCCAGGGTCTGTGCTGTGACTCTAGGTTAGTAACCGATTCTTGGAAAAGTAGAAACACAGTTATGAATTGGTTAGACCAGCTCATTTCTGTTACACTTAATAGTTAGATTTCATTCCTAATTTTTGCCATTGAAATAGGCATGAGAAGCCCCAGCTTGCAGCTCTTCTTCTGGCCACATGTTGAAACATATCTTAGTGGCCAAAGCCGAGGAAGAGAAATCCAGGAACAAAACCAGGAGTCCCACATCAAATATTGATGCTGTACAGTTTGGGGCAAACTGCCTCACTGCTTTCTGGGCCTTGGTGTCCTTATTGGTAGAACAGCCCAAGAACTCCATGGTAATGCCAAGTTCAACACAGAAGATCACACTAGGAAAGAGACTTTGGAAGTGCACAGTATTTCTCTTCTAATTAACTGCCTGCCTGGCAGCCTAGCACTTTATATAGTGCCTGTGCTCTGAAGTCTACCTTCAGGTATGTGTGGCACCAGATCTTCAATTACCCATGGATCCTGGGACTCATGCGGTTTGCCCAGGTTTGACAGCAGTGTAGTGTGCTGCCACAGCAGTTGAAGGTGCAGCCTTATTATTTGAACATTTATTCATTGCTATGACATTGGCATGCCTTGCTAATGCGAGACTCCTCATCTGTTTCATATGTTAACTTTGAGACCTCACCAAGGCTGAAGAAATAGGTATGATCTCATCCTTTCCCTTTGTTTCAGGATGCAGAAATGCAGAACGGTTCCNTTTTTTTTTTTTACTTTTTTTTTTTTACTTTTTTTGTTAACAGTCACTACTGGTAAATGTGAGAGCTGTATGAATTATTAGCATTAAATCTCAAGGCTTTTCAGCTGTAGTCTGGAATTTGAGGTTTACTACAGTCCTTAATCTCAGCTCGTGGTCACGTAACTTTGATACGGGCTGGCTTTGATTGGAAAACCAGCAAACTTTTATCTCTTCCCTCCTTCCAATCAGATATGTTGCTGTCGCAGCGAACCCCAAATAACTTCCTAAATGCAGCTCAGATAGTACAAAGCGGCTCTAGGACCCTTCAGCAGCAGTATGAATGGGATCCCTAGAGTCGTATGATTAATCTCATTATAATCTCAACTTTCTAGTTCTCTTCCAGTCCCCATGAATCAGATGCAAATTGTACCCTGTAGAATTGGCTAATCTGTCATCTATAGCAGACTGTCAGCTACCTATCCAGACCTTTTCTTCTGGTATTTAAAAAATCATCTTGGAACCTTTCACGTTGTCTTTCTTACATGGTTATCAGCTCTGCAGGATTTGTATTGTTTTCAGCTTTGCTTTAAAGACAAAAGCAGAACTGCTGGTGAAAGTTGCAAAATCTTTTCCTGAAGTGCTGTGAATCTGAGACCAGATTAAACTTGTTGAGACTGAGGTTTTTCTTCTGCCTTCAAACTAGTGATGGACTACAGGCATAAATTTTGACAGTTTCAGATTCAAAATCCAAATATAGGGATGCTGATGCCGGTCTTCTGAAAAGCAGAGCAGCTTGAAGCTGGGAGTTCAGCTCCAAGCTTACACCCACATCCCCTTTTCTTCAAGACAGGAAAACTGGAAACTGGTCTGAGCACTGGGTGTGAAGATCCCAGTCTGCAAGGGAACATTCCGCACCTTGTGCACAGCTCACCCTTCCCCTAGACTTTGCAAAATTAGATCAGCTTCCTCCCTCTGAATCAGTTTTACCTTCTGCACTAGCACAGAGTTGCACTGTTTCTGGTTAGATGGTGTGCTGTGAACTGGGGCATAAAATGCAGAGCCAGAAATTGGATGGTAATTCTACCCACCCTTTGTTATTTGTACCTTTGTTACTTGTATTTCTTTTCAAGGTTCCCTTTTTCACAATAGTTTGGTCCTGTTTAGATCTAACACTGATAAAGCATTTTGAAGCTTTCCCATAGAAGGGATACTATTTATTGCTTTGAGTTTTAACAACTGGTCAGTAACTCTTGTGTGAGGAAACCTGTCGTTTGCTTTCCAGTCTAACGAAAAATTCAAGTAGCTGTTGATTCCACAAAAATTTCTGTCCTCTCATGAGGAGCCTGACCTGCAACTGTAATTTATCACCCATCCTCCACATCACTTGGCCACCATCCGAAAGGACACGTTACCAAGTTTCAATAACTCCTGTTGCATATTGCATAGCTCGGTGAGGCTGTCACTCATCTCTCAAAACTACCCAGGCTTCAGCAGCATGGTAGGAACTGTTGTTGCGTGAGTCGCATCAGCTTTTCCGTGCCCCAGGACATTTGGGAAGCTAACCGCACCGCCTTCCACCCGCCTGCCAGAGATTTCATGACTGTCGGTAAATTCCTTAGTTACTTGAGAAGCCGTTGCTATAGAAAATGTCCTTTTATGCATGTTTGTACTGGCTTGTCTAAAGGAGTGTCAATACCAGCATCTGACTGGGCAAAAAAAACCTGTCAGTATCTGCCTTCTGATGTTAACATTGGCAGCAGCTTCTTGTAACTGTTGCAGGGAAGTAGTTCTGCTGGCCAGATTCTTTCAAAATTCAGGTGTTACCTGTTTGAATATTTAACTCTTTCATGAGATCTCTAAATCTCAGCCTTTTCTGTTACCGAGCTGCTGTCCACCAGAGCTTCTCGGATCAAGATGCTTCTCAGGACAAGGTGATCTGGAACAATTCTTCGCTCGCAGGATGCAGTTATTAATTCCTCTCTTTTGTGTTTCTCCGCGTTAGGTTTCTTTTCATAGGAGGTGAGTTAGGAAAGGACCTTAAGGGCTCATCAAATCCATCACCTCTTAGGAGGGATCAGCTCTGCTTGCATGAGTCTTGACAGATGTGTTTAAAAAAAACCCACTAAATGGGTGCCTTTCTTACATGAACTCCACAGACTCTACGCAGCCTGTTGTGTGCTTGACTAAACATGGTAAGGCTTTTCCAACTCTTAAAAAATGCATCTGTCACTACTATTTAAGATCATTATTTCTTTACCATAGGGAGTAGAACATGGAGATAAGACTGTTGTTCTCTTCCAACCTTTGACATAAACGTTGCTCTAGGAATCATAAACCCCAAATCATGCATTCCTGCTTGTAGCCTTGGTTAGAGTTTTAATAGCTTCTGGCATGCCAGACAGAGATGTGGCTGGCATATTTTCAGGTTTTTTTCAATCATGAATCTAAATTACCATTTTTCTACTTACAGCAAGTACAACCTGACCAGCTCTTAGTATGAACCAGGGGAAGGCTCAGACTCTGAATCTGTAGTGTGGCATCTTAACCATTACCATGACCCTAAATCAACAGATTTTTGCTGTGTCTGGCCTTTCCTCTGAACATATTTGAGGGAGTTAAACAATATTAAGTGGCTTTCTGGTTTAGAAAGTGTGTGGGGGAATTGGGGGAAGATGCTGTATTGGGTAGGGCAGGTTGAAAGGGAAGCTTGTGGTGGCTTTGGATGAAGTTCTCTTGAGTTACTGTGTATGCCTTCGCTAATATAACTTGGTCCTCCTTTTCCCTCCTGGATGCTGGTGACCAGTCATCCACATAAGTAAATTCCCTCCCAAACTCTGCTTGAAAGTGAATGAGCTATTTCTCTCCAAGACAGACCCCCTTTGCACTCCTGGAGATAGTTCTTGCCGGGAACCCTTCCCAGTCCAACCGTATGGACAAGACTGAGACAGGTCTGGCTCCTTCCACCCTATATAGTCCTCCAGTACCATTCCAGGAGTATTTCAACTCCCAAATGTGTCCATAGCCCTTCAGAGGATGTGTAAGAGGTACCCTCCGTTTCATGTTGGGAAAGCAGTGGTACCACAGGGCTGGCTTGTGCAATGTTGGGTGGGCTTTGCAGCTTGCAGAGGACTCTGCTCTTGCAGTTATACTGTTACTAATTTAAAGCTAGCTTGAATACACATATTCGAAAAGTGTAACAAGAATTCCCAGAGAGACATACTACGGTGGACTCCTGAACTGAAGCACAGAGATAAATCAAAGTTTGTGCTTTTTAACTACTACAGACATGCAGCACACATGGGCAAGACTATTAGAGAAAAGAGAATATGGTCTCTCTCCAGAGAGTTGAATCTGTCCTAGTGACTCTAGGCATAACAGGATATACAAATGGTTCTATTTTGCTGCTTTGTTTTAATGTTGATTTGTTTGTAGTCTGCCCAAGATACTAATTGGTGTTTTACAAGTATAAAGACAAAGGTGTCTGCCCTGAAGAACTCACTAACGAAAAACACTACTGTACAGTGTTAACGCACAGTCAAATTTTCTGCCTAATGAACCAATCGCTTTGATAAAATCTCTGCCTCCTGGTGAATTCTCTGCTTTTATTTTCCCCTCGACTCCCATCTTCTTTTACACCTCACTTTGTATTCTTTATCCCTCTGCTTTAAATTTTGGGGTCAGTTTGCTCTTTAATCAACATTTTACGGTGTAGCTCCTTGAAAGGAAGTGAATCACCGCTTTCATTAGGAACAAGCAAAGTTGGTCTAATGTTGCAAGTGTATGGATATTTAAGCTGAGAAACTAGAAGACCCTGGCATGGCACAGGATTTTAAGAGGAATGGTGGTACAACGTTAGCTTTTAATCCCTTCAACATGCTGCGGTTGGTAACAGGTTGTAACATGGATGTTAGTGCCTGCATTTGCAATGCTCATATCCAGAATAATAATTGAACAATTCCTCCTCTTTAGTGATGTGTTGGCTTCTTACCACCTATGACTTATCATAGGTTCTTTTTTTCTTCAAGAGGTGTTGATTGCTGCAAAAATAGTTGTGTTAATGGTTGCCATCTGCACCTTACCCTCACCACTTCCATTTGTATGTTATTGCCCCTTTTCCAGAGGTGATTTCCTCAGCAGCAGAGGTGGTGGAACAGACTTTGTGACTGCTTGTCATCTACTTCAGCACAAAATCAGCCTGTTACTCTAAATCGTCTTTAGTCGTGGTTTATGCTGTCGTTATTGTTTTCCTATTTCTCATTGAGCCTCACTTCCACCTTAAATCAACACCTGCCTTTTATCACGAATCATGTTCTCATGAGGAGATATGTCTGTGGAACTGGTTTAAAGGTAGTATAAATGTGCATTAATGGTAAGCAGTGCTGGTGCATTTTACTGTTGGGGACTTTGGACTTCTTTAATCAGTGTTACATAGATTTTCTTTTTAACCTGTATCTGTGCGGTATGCTGCTTTTAAAGTCATCCAACTACTAACATAGACCACATTTTTGATGTGCAGAACTCTCAGTAGCAGTAGAAGCCTGGATGGACTGCTGAAATATGTCCTGATTTCCTAATTTTTATACTATGTAGCGTTAGGTTATCTTTCACTCAAGTGCATTACTTTTTATTTATCAACACTGAATTTCTTCTGCTATCATTTCAACTACTTAAAGTGCTGCCTATTTTTTTATCCAGTTTTCCAGGTCAGTTAAGCATATATGATTATTCCATTTGTCTGTTCTGTCCTCTGTCACTGATTTCAACCACATTACATAGGCAGACGGCAGCCTTACAAATATTAAGATCCTACTCTTTGTGAAAATAAATAGTTGCATGAAAAGGGAAGACAAATTGTTTTCCCAGCTGGGCTCAACTGTATTATTAGACATCAGAGAATCCACACAGAGGAAAGCCGTTATGAATGCTGTAACCACAGGAACAGCTTCTATCAGAACTTGCACTTCATTAGATACAGGGTCATCCAGCCACAAGATGCAAAGCCACAGGAAGCCAAGTTGCTTTTCTTAGAGTTCCTACAACTATCCTTTTTTAAATGAAAAATGTAGCTCAGATCTTAGAGTAGCCGTGACCTTCATCTGTGCTTGGAATGACTTCCTTAAAAACTCCGTGGCTCCGCCCCCTGCTTTTCTTAGGGCATTAAGTGTGGGGTAATGAAAGGAAGAATAAAACTGAGCTGGCATTGCTGAGTCACTGCTGAGATTTGAGACTGGCTGACTTGTTGGTGGAGCTCTACTCAAGATGGAGGGACCATCCTGCTTTTGCAGGTAGCAGAAGGGGTTAGCAGAGGGCTCACCTAATGAAAGGAGAGCAGAGCAGTAGGAAGATTGACTGAAAGGAGATAAAGCAAAAGTACAAAGCAGCTTTTAAGGGTGGTTCCTTAGAGCCTAATTGGGGGTAAACAAAAATCTTCTAAAGCTTCTGCCCCCTCCCTAAGTGCTAGGCCACTCAGGTCTGTTGAACAAGGGTCTATTTTTCTCTTTTCTCTACTCCCTTTTAGTACTGAACATGCAGCAAGAATTTCTGTGCTGTCTGGTATCTGGTTTCTTTTTGCTTCAGTATACTTAGGACATCTAGGTGAACTACTCTAAGCCTTCCACTAAGGATTTGAGATCCAAACCAGCACCACTTCCATCTCAATGGAACAGCTTCGCATGATGTGGCTGAGGAGCTGGAGACAGCAGCTGTGGTTTACGCTGTTTGCCTTTGCTTACCTGTAGACAGCAGAGTATTAGGAGCACATGAGACTTTGGGAACCAAATTGGTCTTTCCCTAAATCTGGCATTTCTTCCTGACTCTTCTCTTCATTCTGCTGCTTATTCCTGGAGCAGTTTGCTGTTAAACTGTGATAAGCATCCCATTCCTACTCCTTGTGCAATGTTCCCGTGCCAGGAGACGTTCCGGCTTGGAACACGCACAGTGCCTGCAGGATTGCCTACCTGGCAATTATTTGTATTGTTTTGTACCCATGCATAGCTTTAACCTGCAAGTCCCGTGAGGCACAGGTTATGTGTTTTGTGTGGTTCACTGGGCAACCGTAGAGCACTTCACTCCCCTTAGGGCATTACATAAAGTGTTAATAATAAAATCCTAGGAAATCTATTTGGAATTACAGGCACGGGGATTTTCTCATTGTCGTTTTTTACATTACTGCTAAATCTTTATGCGGTACCATAAAGCTAATACTTAGCATAATGAAAGACATGTGTGTCTCTAAAACTCATCCAGGTCAAAATTATAGAAGGAACCATCCCCCCACCACCCCAAAAAAAAAAAGGTAAGGAGGAAGGGAAACAGCAAAGAAGGGTGTGAAATGAAGGCTATGGTTCGCAAGGTGCCGAAGTCAGAGGGAGGCAAGAAAAGCAGAGCAGAAACACAAAGGTCAGCTATGGAAAGCAAGCCAAAGGAAATGAAGTCTGAGGAGAGGTTTGAAGGTGAAGAGTGAGGCTCTTTCATTCTCAGGGGAGGAAGGTAATGTAAACCCAAGAGCAGACTGGATAGATACAGATGTGAAACACAAACTAAATGTTTTCACCTTTAATGCTTGGGAGATCAGAGCTAGATTGCCTATGAGCAGAAACGTGGAGACAAGACCCTGACTGTGAGGGTACAACGTGTCTCAACATCATATGGCTCTCTATCAGTTTTGAAGCACAAGACCTGTCTTCTTCACTTGGATAGTTAAGATTTTCTTTGGCACTGAAGCAGGCCTTGGTAATGTAGATAACTGTACATGCTGATCTAAGCCATTTTCTTCTCAAATGGCTTGCTTACATAGGTTAAAACAGATGAGTTGTTTTGCAGTTTGATAGAGCCAAAGTTCTGCCAAAGATTGCAGATTTCACAAACTGACCATGAAAAGCTAGCATCTTTGCTACAGGTCACAGCATACGTGCTCTGTCTTGTTCAGGCTACAAGGCTGCATAGGTCATGCTGGCACTTGTAGTCTCTAGGGATTACCCATAAAGTAGTGTCAACTGCTTGATGACAAGTTTTCCACCTGCTTTGTGGCTGAAATGTTCTGTTCACTGTCATGTTCTCAGTAGGGACCACCTTAATTTGGTGTTTCAAGACAAGATCAGCTATTGCTGGATCTAAAATCAGTATTTCAGAGTATGGATACGGTTGCTAACATACTCAAGGATGAGAAATGCGGAGATGTAATCACATACTTTCTCCCTCTTCTTTCCTGACGGTTATTCTTCCTCTATACATCCCCAGTGCCACCTTTCTTCATCCCAACAACCACTTCAAACTGATCCTTTCTCCTTTTCTTCCCTTCTTTCATCCTTCTTTATGCTTCCTTAGCTCCGCAGGTCCCCATGAAGTGGGAAGTCTACTTCAGGCTTATTAGAAATCTTTGTCTAATTGCTTTGGCACCTTAACAGCCAGCCTTACTTCTCAGTATCAAGGGGATAGAGACAGCATTGAAGGGATACCCAGAACTCTCTACACTTTCTAGCAAGTGTGCAAGAGGCTGAAATACCTGTCCTACAGTAGGAAGCCTCAGGAATGGGAAGTACTTTGTTTCCTGCTGAATTAAGAGGGGGTTTTTAGGCTTTCCCTGTTAGGACAGCCACAATTGCTGCCATTCCCTACTAGCTGTTGTGGAGTGTGGGGGTGAATACCCAAGAACAAGGGTTCTGTCCTTGCCTCCTCAAGCAGTTTTTCCACACTAAATGATGTCACTTATGAAGTTTGTGTTGCATCTTGCTCATGGTTAGTGTCATCCTGTCTTTCCTTCTTTTGATACTCTTGTTGCCAAAGTTAATTTAGAACCAAATTATAAGCCTTTCACCTCAAATCCTGAAATGTATTAACTGTAGTGTTCTGTGTAAATACTGACTGCTGGTAACATCAATGAGTGTGGAAAAATAGCAAAGCTTGTAAATCCAAATAAAGTCAGAACACCTTATGTCTTCTTTAAAGCACTGTGTTCACCTTTGCTTTTATGCTACTTGGAGTATAATATGTGCCTTCAGGAACTTGGAAGCTAACGCTGCAAGTGAGTACTGAACAATACAAGTCTCTGCAGAAATGTTGCTCTGATAACTTTGCTTTTTTGGCCTACATTTCTCGGTGGTTATTATTTGTTAATTATGTTATATAGTGCTCACATGTGGGCTAATTGCTTCCCCAGAGAGCTTACAATAAAATGATGGACAGAACAAGGGCAGGATGTTACACATATCAGATAGTAAAAGGGTAAGGTAGGACATGGGCAATATGGTTAAACATGTCTGTGTTTGAAAACAGAGTAGCATTATGAAGCATAGCGTAGAAGTTGGGTTGGTTTGTCGGGGGAGAGGATGAGTGCTAATTTGAATTGATCTGAGGGGTTGACTTGTCAGAATAGTGCAAGGAAGCACCAAAACTAAAGGCAGCAATGAAGAAAATGCAGAAACTTATGAAAGAAGGCTGCAGGGAGATTGTACCTGGCTTGGTTATAGTTGCAGGGCTGTATTGTGTGAATTCTTGAAAACAAGAATAAAATCCATATGAACTGTAGGTACACTGCATGATTGATACTCCTTGAAAAATAAAACCCATTCTTCAGACAAACTCTTTTCTTCAGGCCCTTATATATGGAAGAGAAGAAAAAAATGCACATACACATCCGTGCAGTTGTTTCAGATTTCAGTTCTCATTCTTGCTGTTTGTCTTGTTTTTTTGCATCTGTCTTTTAGTCTGCACGCTTTCAGGCAGGAGAGCTCGGCTGGTATTTATGGTCTATGCTGCTCTAAATTGCAATGTTCTGATTCATTTTCCTGTGCCGCGAATGCTTCTTCACACCTGCTTAGAGAAAAGGAACCAAGTCATGATGAAGGCACACTTAAATAAGTGACTAAAAAGTGACACAGGGTATTTCTCAGCAACTCCTCGGCCACTGCTTGTGCTGAAAAACAGGAAATGTCTGTACCCTTCCACAGAGGTCTGACTTGATTTTGATATGTGGATCAGCTCTTTAGCGTATTACCCTCTCAGAGCAAAGAAGCGGAAGAGCTTCAAGTGTGTATTTTCCTTTTGAGAAGCATTTTCTAAGGGCAAGGGGAAAGCAGTAAAGGTTTGGCTGTTTAAGTTATCTGCTTCAAATGCTCCTAGAAGCACTTTATTTATACACAGATATGCTTTTCTACATTTATTATTAGAAAAGAGATAGAAGTGAAGTTTTCACATAAGCAGGTGTTATTTTTCAGATTTCAAAGTACATGTAGTTTCCTCTGCCAGAAGCCAAGCTGTGATGCTGACTGTTCTTGCTCTCAGAATTGCTACCAGAACTCCTTCCTCTCCTCTGGGTACCTCCAATGATTTTTATTGCATCCGTTCTCTCAGTGGCATATCTCGGCATCTTAAATCTTTAGAGCCCTTGTTGATACCTTTGCTTGTAATCACAGTTTGACTGGCCAAGCCCACTTGTTGCTTTTCACATAGTCCATTCAGTTTCTTCTGTATCTGTGGGGTATCAGAAGAAATCCTGAACTCAAGAATCTAGAAGGGTTCGGTCTTCTGAATCCTGATTGGAAGGGATTATCAGCAGCTGCTTATTCCACACATTATAAAGGGATAATGAGAAGTGCCCAGGGAATGACACGACAGTAGTAAACAACTGTGTGAAGAAGACTTGCATTGTTTCTGAGTATGCCTGGCAGTACTACTGCCACATGAACAATACCTACACTACTGGGATGACCGTCCTGGACGTTTGAAGACATTGACATTTAGAGTATAGGTACAGGACGGAAAGACCAGTCTGCGCTGGTTTATAGTCCTGCCTGCTCTTTTAAAATACTATATTTGAGAGTCTCTTGGTGATTTGATTATATACAGATATATTGCAGAACAGACAAAAATTGTGATGTGTCTGTTTGCTGTTAAGTGTCATAGCCATGTAGCACTGTCAGGGGAGTGGAATAGCAGGGTTATTTTGGTACTTGCATAGTGCCTTGCATATCTGTGATACCTCTTTGAAGGATCTCAAAGCACTTTACAAACACTTAATGAAACTCTTAGCTCTGCTGCAAATTTTATATAGTTGGTATGGCATGTTTCGCACTTTGATAGAGTGTGCCAGAGCTGGAGGGAATAACTTCTTCTCCGCAGTTTCCCACCAGCTGGGAAGAGAACTTGGGAAACGTGACCTTCCCAATCCTGTGCTCGCTTTGCTGGACCATACTTC
>VYZV01009400.1:3430-16970 GCA_013401275.1 Pandion haliaetus | reverse complement strand
AGAAAACAAAACACCACGAACATAAGAACTGGGATAGTGGATTTGATTAAAAGTTTTCCTGGCTCAGCATCCTGCTTGTGACAGTAACCTGTGAAGGTAAGAAACATTACACATGTAGAAAAACCTGCCTTTGGTATATCTTTCTTGCTTCTGGGAAGTAGTTTTGGAACATCTCACATCAGAGGCTACATGTGAATCATTGTTTTTATGGGTACTGTTGGACACGTTTTTCATTAATTCCTCTCCTTCCGTTTTGGATCAATTTATACTTTTGAGTCTTGGTGCTATCTGAATAGGGAGCTTCAAAATATTCTTGTTTTATGCTTTCTTCTGCTTGTTTTAGTCAGGTGCCTCATAACAACGCTGATTTGCATGTGTATCTTGTATGATAGGAAATAGGAAATATTTACTTTCCACTCACTTTCTCTGAATTATTAATGATTTTACAGTTCCCTGTGATAGTTCTTCTCAGTCATTAATTCCTTGAAAAATGCCTCTGCTGGGAGACAAGCACAGTGCCATGAAGCCAAGGATAGCAGTCTGCCTCTCTCCAACATTGTAGGGCATTGTGCAAGCACACATTTACATTGGGTCCAAGGAGAACAGATGGCTAAGGAATATGTCTGTTGGGAGACTTTAAAAAATTAAAATTATGACTTGGGACATTATTTATCACATATATGGTGAGCGAGATAATCGGAAGTATTTTATACCTCATTAAGAGGACTTGTAACTTGCAATTTCTAACATTACGAGAATTTTTGGAGTACTGCAAGGTTTTTAATAACTCTTACAAGAAAGAGAAATCTCTCCTCTTTCTGAAGATAACATCAGCACTCATTGATTTTTCTCAGATATTGCATTTAATTTTCCCAACAATTTTTTTAAATCTTAGGCAAATATTATTGGCCCTGGTGAGGTTTTTCAATAAACCAAATTATTTTGGAATATTCTTTCCAAGATACATGTGTAAATGTGGTGGATTCTTACCTGAAGCTTAGAAAGTCTATGTCATATGTCTGGTTATCACAGGAAACTACTAAGTGTGAGCATGACAGAAAAGTTGAAATATTAGAGTGTAATATCAGAAATGTTTAAGTTGAGCAGCCTTGGTACATTTAGTTGCATGTCTGACGAAGGTTTCATGGAACAGTTGTCTTTCCTAGTTTTGCTACCAGTTGATTAAAGGTTTAACAGAGGAGTTATAAATATGTAGTTGTACTATATTTGCACTGTTTGCTAGGGTCAATAGCTATATGGACAACACTGAGTAATCTGTTGTAAATTATCTCCTTGTCACAGGGGTATCGGATGACACTGTGTGCACAGCTGTTAATCAGACACTGATCTGATGTTTCATCTTTTGGAGACAGGAAAATGTTGAGGTCCTGCTTGCATATGATTTTGGGGAAACTTCCCATGTTTGGACATGACTACAGTCCCCTTACAGAAGTTTGCTCAGCAGTTTCAACAGAATGAAATTTGAGCAGGAAGGGGCTAACCCTCTGCCCCACACCAGACCACAGAGATGGTGTCAAGCTTTGGGAATTTGGAAGCAAAGGAGATGAGGGAGAGTAAAATAACTCAGGGCAGGACTGAAGGTGTAAGAGGATGTTTGAGGAATGAGATGGGAACCAAAATGGTGGGAGTTTGAGGCCAGAGGGCTTCCTTTGCTTCCCTTCCCGAAGGTCTGCTCACTGGCCCCACCCCTTGAGTGGGTCGTTGTCCTTAGGGTAACAGGACCCGGCTCACCACTCTGCCAGAGCAGCCCATGTCATCTTTGGGTCCGTCTGTGGCTTTATTACTATTCATAAATAGTGAATAACAGCAGTACTTCCCCACCTACTCCCTATATGAATATGTACATTTGGAGCTGTGAAATACACAAAAAAATACTGTGTATTGACCTGGCTAGCTGAAAATAGAGACAGGATGGGTGGGACTGATACAAACCCCTAAATGGAAAGGGACAAGAATTTTAGTGAGATTTCACAAGTGGTTGAACTAAGGCCCCAACACCTGATCTTGTTAACAGCAAAAAATTTTTATTTACATAGCTGCAGTAGGTATAGCACCATATTTTTTACACAAGTAATCGATGAGGTACATTCCAAGGAAATACAGTCAGCATCAGCAAAGCAAGTGTAGGTGCTCGCTGGAGGGTGAAACAAAGCAAGAAATGAAAAAGACTGGAATCCTGAAATATTTTCTCTAGAGATCATACGAATTTTTTCCTTCCCTTCAATCACCTTGCCACCTCACAGTGTTCTTTCCCTTGCTCATAGTTGTTTGCGCTGGTTAAAGCTAGGACTTCGTTCGCCACTATACAAGTCACGTGGCTCTTTGAATGAAAGCATGCTTTTCAGTTGCTGCTAATGCATTTACTTTTCACACATTCAGATCATTGGGTTATTCTGTTGTATAGAGCAAATTGCAAGGGGTTTTTTTCATGTTTCAGAATAATATTGTCAGCTTATAGCTTAAGGAAGTTAGAGTTTGTAGGTCTGTAGGTTAGAGCAAGTAATAGTTTAACTGTTTATTATACTCACCTCTGAGCAGGCAAATTGATTTATTCTTCTGAGCACTTCCCTGGCTCTGGAATCATCATTGCACAGTAAGGCTGCTGTGAACAGTCATATTTAAGTGAACACCTGTCCCATATGTTCCGTAGAACCATATTGTAGCATAATAATTGGCATATCACAGCACGGTCTCCACAGCTCACTACAAATTAACAAAGCTCTGCTAAGTATCTCAGTATCACTGTAGGATGCCTAGTTGCCAGAATTTTCTCCAGACTAGTTTTAAACTTTCCATATACTGAGAATCATGTTGTTCTTCCTGTAAGACCATTCATTTCACAGTGTTTCTCTTATTGCCCCACTGAGTAACAGTCTAGGTAGGGCTCAGTATTTAAAACTTGTACTAGAACTCAGTCCCACACACCAGCGTATTGCAGACAGAGGCATGCATAATTCATCTACTATTTTCATTGCTAATACCCTTTCAGGTATTTGCAGACTGTTATGTCTTCCTATCCTGTCTCCATTTTCAGCTAGCCAGGTTAATAAATATTTAATTGTATAAGTTTTCCATCATAAATCAGTTCTTCCATGCTCTAATCTGTTCTACTGGTCTTTTCTTAACTCACTGCAATTTGTCAGTCTTACAGCTAACATTATGTCCCGCACTGAACTCATACTTTATAGTGTGCTCACACTAAAAACTGTCCAAAGTTCAGGCGATTATCATTTCTGCACTCCGTGATGTGTTGTCTTCATGGATTTTAGTCTGCAACTGAACTAAGCCTGTGTTGGTTTTTGGTATTGCTGCAACATGGGAGTATCTATCCCCCACACTTCTCTTTTGTTGTTAGTATTTCCTAGATTTCTTCCACACAGTGAATAGCCAGCCACACGTTGATTTCTATCTCCCTAAGTGTTTTTATGTGCATTTTTCTAAATTGAAACTCATGCTGTCATTTTCTGCCCAGTAATGCCTCTGGCTCTGTCACTAACATTTTTCTCAGATCTGACTGATGTTCACAACTCTTTCTGATTTACTATTGTCTGCAAGTTGCACCAGAGCATTATAAAGGTATTAAAAGAAAGGCAAAGCTCATTAAAGGATTCTAGAAGACACCTTCCCCAAAAGTGAGTATGTTCTCATCAACCATCTCATCTGTTGTCTCCAGAGGATATCATACTTTGCCATATCAGAAATCAAAGCTCATGCTTAAAAAAAATAATAATTTTCAGTTTCTGAATGGTTTCTTTTTTAGGGTTTTTTTTTTTTTGGTAGTATTCTTCCCTGGTCTTTAAAGTACAAAGTTGAATAAATACGTGGTGTACATAAGAAAGCCTGGCAAGAGATTTGTCTCATTGCAAAATTAAGGCTAGAAGTCAGCTTATTTAAAGGAGTCTGCTTGTTTAAAAGGAAATGGGAGAACTCTCCAATAGGAAGAGAAAAGATGAAGCCTCCTAAGTTCTTCATGTTCAGAAAACTCTAACATGTTGTCCTTAGACATGTTTTGGAGAATTGCAGTACTCCTCAGTGCTATTCCTGTTCAATTCTAGTAATTTGGCTAGATTTCCCTGGCTGTCCTCCCAGGTGTCATGGGAAAATAAAATAGAAAATGAGAGATTGTGAGACTTCTCGGCTTGGTGTTTTGAGTTAGAGTACAGCACGTGGTGGGTGAAAGTCAACTGACTTGATCGGGAGTTGTGTTCACAAATCTAGCAGGATAGCTGCGTCTGCTGTGGTGATCTGTAATTTACTGCAAAGATACTATCTGGATGTATTAGGTGCCCCTGCTGATGAGACCGTCTAGCTGTGGCAAATAGAAGCTGGTTACTGGCTCTTTGAATGGGGCACTGAATGTTGCTACCTGGAGAGAATTATGGTAATAATGCCGAGGAATAATAGCAAGGAACAAAAGGAGCAGTGGGCAGCCTTGCCACCCCACTTGAAATTTCTCTGCCTGTTCCAAGTCAGCACGTTTCCACGTTTCAGTTCCCCAGGGGCAGTTGCATACACTTTTGTTAGGAAAGCGAGGTACGGTCTGTCAAAGAGCACATGGCACTGTAAGATTCTCCCAATGCTAAATCTCTCACCTACATGCCAATTTGCCACATGGCTCAAATGATAACTGGAAAAGGTGAGAGAGAAGCCACAGGCCTGCAGAGCGGCTGCTCTAACACGGACACACGGTAACACAGCGAGGAAGTTGGCGTAATCAAATGAATTACCACAGCCTCCTGCAAGGAATCCAAGATGATGGAAGGGATCCAGACTCGGGAACAGAGGCAGCTGTGAACAAATGCTTCCAGTCTTCAGTGCATCATTAAAGACACAAACTGAGTCCAACAGTAAAAAGACCAGTCTCGGAGGAAGTTTCTTTATAACAACAAAAGGCGGCCTTAGTCCTCTAGCTTCCTGCTTACAGCCATGCTTTACTGCCAGCCTAAACGAGAGGTACATGATCTACAAAAAAACCAGCGTCTTTTAATATGGAGTACGTCACATAAAACTCCAAATGTATCATCCGCTGATATAAGAAATCACAAATTAAGAAACTGATGTTCCAATGTGGAATTTTGTACCCTACAATAAACTGAAATAAGATCAGATAGAGTGGGAAACGGAAAAAATGGAGAGAGCCTTCTGTGCACCTTCAGGATCCCATCTCCTGGAATAGGATCTTGCTCTTTAATTGTTTCCTTACTGTTTTTTATTTCTTTGGGTTCTCCTGCTGCCTTCTCTAGCTTTGCAAGGTCGTTTCTAACAAAGAGCAAGCACAGAGCCAATGGAACAGCTTGTGCAGTTACTACTACTGAGGCACTTTAATTCTTGGACTTTCCCCCTTTCCTGGGGCAGCCATTTAAGAGACACATCTCCCGCCAGGTGCGCAAAATGCTCTTCCAAAGAAATGGGAGCTAATTGCTATCATTTTGCTTCTGAACCTCAGGGCCTGGAAACCAACAATGGTCTCTAAGACCGGTAATTTGAACCACAGTACTGTAGGCAGTGTGCTTTGGTATGTGCAGGAATTGGGAACAAGCTTAATAAAGGTAGAAATGTTTATGAAGTCTGATTTCTTTAGTGTTAGTTTAAATATTGTTTAAGCTTATGCCACAAAAGTAGCTAAATAAGGAAGCAGATGTATGAAAATATTCCTATAGTTTGAAATGAGTCCACTGTGGTTTAAAATAGTGGATCTGCTTTTCATAAATGTGCTCCTGGGTCTTAATGAGATGTTTGCTGTACATGGAAGAGAAGTGATGTTGTCATTGGTGTCAGTTTTCTAAGTATGGTCTCAGCTTCTTAGCTTCTTGGAGTTCCTTCACTGCCACAGATTGCTGTCACAGCTTTTTGTCAAAATAGGATGGTGCCTTTGTTAGGCCACTGCCATGCTGCTTTGGGGAAGAATGGTTGCAGCCTTAAACAGTCTTAGCACCAAGAGGTCGTACTGTATTTAGAGTCTTGGAAGTGTTGTGGATTTTTGTAGGATTGTTATTCATTCGTTAGTTGATGTTAAACAGTCTGAGTGTATAGCCATTAAGGATGAGGCTGCGATGGCCAGTCTGAAAGAAATAACAGACATATAACATGAAATTCTTTGTTCATACTTTGGAATAAAAAGATAGAGTGAAAAGTGTTAGTAAAACTTATTATTTGAGCTAAGAACATTAGCTCAGACTCCTGAAATTTGCCATGTTTTCTGTGTTTACAGTGGGCTGGATGTAATGTAGAGGTAAACATGATATGTTTCAGTATAGTTTTAAAATGCTAAACCTAACCCCCCAAAGTTTTTGGTCCTCTAAACCTCTGGAGCATTATCTCAGCCAAGGGATCTGATCTTTGTTTAGAATTAAACAAATCAGCTTGTACTGTAAAGCACAATCTTGGCTTTTAACTTGGATGTCCAATGAAATGTAATGCAACTATTCAGAGAGAGGAGATGACCTACTATGAGGTATTTATTGATTGACATGAACCAATTCTGCTTCCCTCCCATTCTGCTGGAAGGAGTTCTGTCTGTTGAGGTATGCAGGAAAGAAGGAAAGACTACACTGTATTCGTGAAGTAAGTTTCCAGTTCTATGGAATTGGCAGAAATATCAAACTAGCAAGTCGCCTTCTTTCCAGGTCCTTTTCTAACATCACTTTCAGCGTTACCTTAGTTTGTTCACGCAGTCCACACAGAAAATAGACGTTAAAACTAACCAGCCCTTCCTTGTCTCCTCCGCAGTAGTCTTGGGGGGGGGTGATGTTGCCATTTCAAAAGTTTTCATAGCACAGTCCTGATAGTCTCCTGAGTTCTGCAGAGAGATTTACGTAAGATGTAAAAAGGTGTAACGGGAAAAA
The DNA here is from genome assembly GCA_013401275.1 of Pandion haliaetus. Classification (NCBI taxonomy): domain Eukaryota; kingdom Metazoa; phylum Chordata; class Aves; order Accipitriformes; family Pandionidae; genus Pandion; species Pandion haliaetus. Next base: position 10,104 of record VYZV01009400.1, on the reverse strand, counting down.
AGTTATTGTTCCTTTCCTTCTCCCTCCCCCCCATTTTCTTTTGTTCTGTTAGCAGTTTTCCCCAAATCTCACCCTTTTAAAAAAGCTAATTACTGCTCTTCCCTGGCAGGCATTAGCATTATGCTGTTGTCAGTCTGTCAGGTGCACTTAGTCAGGGTTTAATAGGCTTGCAGTGAGCTACAATTAAACTCTGGAATTAACATTTAAAGAGTGTTTACATGACTTCCTCTTCCCTTCCTCCCCCGCAGCAGTTTGCTTAAAGACACAAGCAGTTTTCTGGTTTGTTTTAATTGTTTTATGAGGAAAATACTGAAGAAATCCATAAAGTTGACTCATTTAAAAAGTGAGTTGTTTGTTTTACAACTCTTGGTAAACATTACGGTGCTATTTTTCAAAAGAAAAATCACAGCAATTTAAAACCATGTGGTCAAATGCAACACTTCTTGTAACCATAATAACAAATGTCGCCAGCTAAAGAGAGAAGTTGTTGTTCACTCTGAAGCAGTTTTGTTTTCCACTGAGTCCTGAGTGGAGTGAGAGACTCCCTGGCCTGTTCTTCTGGTCCTAAGGCAGAGGAGACTTGCCTGTGTGTGAACAACCACTTTCTCTGTAGCCCCCATGATGGTCTTCACTTTGCTGTCTGCAGATCTCAGCACTTCCCTTGGATGCTCAGAAACTGATAAAGAAAATGACAGCCACATGGACTCTCAAAAAGTTCAGACAGACATTGGTTGGTTGTATGGATTTAGAAATGTTTTGTGCAGATGAGGATGTGCCTCCTTCCCAGTCAGGGAGGGATCCTTTGTGCTGGATCAGTCCAGGCAGGGTCCTCTTGGCATTCATTTAGACCAGCTCTGTTTCCTTAGCTGACTGACAGCTCTTTCAAAAGACCTCTAGACTCAAGAAAGCCCTGCACACTGCTGCCTGTCTTGCAGAAGTCACCTGTGGGCCAAAAGAACTTTTGGAATTAAATGCTAGATGCGTATTTGGTGCTGCGAGTGATGCATAGAGCACTGGTGGGAAGCCTCTTTAGTAATGGATACAGAGGGCTGAGTTTTGAGGATTCAAAATCCTCAAGGGGGAAAAATTAAAATTGTGTTAGACCTGTGTCAGTGCCCTGCTAGCTATATTATTTTACTACAGCTGAGGATGTGCCCAAGAGTGTGGGGGTTTTCTTCTCAGCTTAGCCATTGGATGTAAAAGAGGAATCTGTTGCCTTTTTTGTATATGATGACTTTGCAATTTAGTTCTGAAGTATTTCTCAGATATCCCCGCTTTTCAAACAAAACACACAAGTTTGAGCTTCCACATTTGTTGAGTTTATTGCTACACTGACCTTATCATTCATTTGTTAATGATTATTATCTATATCATCTCTATGTAAGCCAGTTGTGACTCCTTAATTTTACTTGTGGAAAGTGAGGGCAGCAGTACCTCAGCTTGAGAATTTTAAGAGAAGTTTTGTATCACAAAAGTCATGCGGATTTACAGTCCTCAGGTGACATAGGTCCAAACAGTCTCCCTTGTTTACATGTGCAGAGATTATTTCTGCTCCATCCTAAATTCCCTTTTAATTAAGAAGCCATTCATCTCTTTATTTTATTAGTTGTGAAGCTGTAGTTTGGTGGTTGAGGGAGATGTGAAGGTTTTAAATTAAACAGCTGATATTGTTTGTCCTTCAATATAAAATTAAATTTTCTTTTAGGTAGGCATGCAGGAGCTTTATGAAAAGAAACCTTGAACTCTCCACATAACTCAGATCAACACTAATGCAGACACATTACTGCTAATTGCTGCATAAACCTATCTGCCACAAGTGACAAGACTAAACTAATGTTCACCTTCAGTTCTTCTTTCTCCATTTCTCCGTAACTTCAAAACTTGTCCTGTTTCTCTCTCAGCACAGCTGTTATCAGAGGAGTTATAATGATTTCTGGTGATGAATTCTGTTAAACCAGTGGGAAACTGCTAGCTTTGAAAACCAATTCAAAGGTGCTGCAGAACCAGTGTTTGGACAGATACAGTGAAGCCTAGATTGAAACAAAGGATTTAAAAATAATGTTACTGGGGTGAGGTTTTTTTTTTTCTCTACCGTGGGATGGGGGCAAAACACAAATGTTCATAGGTGTCAAAGCCCATCGTGATCCACCATTAACGTTAATAACAATAGCTGATTCATAAAGGTTTTTGCGATCCAGCTGGTGATTGGTCTCTGTCAGCTAGGGTTTGCCTAGGCTATGTAAATTATACTATTTATATCAGTATTTGACATTACGCAAGTCCTTCCATTCAGATTTTTAATGGCTTAATCTTTCAAATCAGTTCAATTTCCTACACTGTAGTGGAGTCTGAAGGAAACGATTTGTTTTGCGATATCAAAAGCTGACACTTGGAGCAGGAAATGCTCAGAATCATATAATCTGCGTGAAAGAGGTAAGGGTTATTTAGTCAATATCTCTCCACCCTGAAGACAGTGATCCCATAACACAGGAACAAATTTCCTTTCTAATCTACTGTGTTTGAAAAAAAAAAAAAAAAAAAGAAAAGAGAGAGATATTTTCTTTGTATATAGGTCTCTTTGGGCCATTGACTGATGTGTTACTGGTGTGGAACAGTAGAGAAGAGTTTGCTTTCCTGTCCTTAGCATGGTCTTATCCAATGCATCGCAGCTATGTAATTGTCTTAGCAGCAACAGTAAAACACAGATTGCAGAGTGCTGTGTATATGAGTCATGCTAAAGCCAGAGATTGTACAATTTGACTGGAAAAAATGACTGAGCAGAATGCTTTATTTTAGATTAAATACTCTGACACCTTCACTTGAGGGTGCATATCAGGTTACAGGGCAAATATGCTTTAGGATGAATGATGTTCCAAAAAGAAATGGAGAACTTTTAAGACACCGTGCTGTAGGCCAGATGAATTAAAAAAAAAAAAAAAAACAAATCAGGAGAAAATGATCCTATCATACTATGCCAATCTTTGAGTAATTCCGTGCTTAGACAGGAGTGATGCATCTTTTTGATTTGTGTTCTACCTCATAAAAGATGTAAGGTTTATGGTATTTGAAATCTAATGATATCTCTTTCTTCAAGAACAATGCGCAATAGCAATGACAGCAGGCTTCCTACACTGTCTTATTGATGTTGCTGAGCTTTAAGATGGTGTATTGGATTTCTGTGGCAAAGTTTTGGTAGCGGGGGGTTTGCAGGGGTGGCTTCTGATGAGAAGCTGCTAGAAGCTTCCCCTATGTCTGACAGAGCCAATACCAGCCGGCTCTAAGGCGGACCCGCGGCTGCTGGCCAAGGCTGAGCCCGTCAGCGATAGTGGTAGCACCTCTGTGATAACGTATTTAAGAAGGAAAAAAAGTTGCAGAGAGACAGAAATGGCAGCCCAAGAGAGGAGTGAGAACATGGAAGAGAAACAACCCTGCAGACCTCCAGGTCAGTGAAGAAGGAGGGGGAGGAGGTGCTGCAGGCGCTGGAGCAGAGATTCCCCTGCGGCCCCTGGGGAAGACCACGGTGAGGCAGGCTGTCCCCCTGCAGCCCAGGGAGGTCCACGGTGGAGCAGATACCCACCTGCAGCCCGGGGAGGACCCCACACCAGAGCAGGTGGATGCCCGAAGGAGGCTGTGACCCCGTGGGAAGCCCGCGCTGGAGCAGGCTCCTGGCAGGACCTGTGGATCCGTGGAGAGAGGAGCCCACAGAACAGGTTTTCTGGCAGGACTTGTGACCCCACCGGGGGACCCACGCTGGGGCAGTTTGCTCCTGAAGGACTGCACGCCGTGCAAGGGACCCACGCTGGAGCAGTTTGTGAAGAACTGCAGCCCGTGGGAAGGACCCACGTTGGAGAAGTTTGTGGAGGACTGTCTCCCGTGGGAGGGACCCCACGCTGGAGCACGGGAAGAGTGTGATGAGTCCTGCCCCTGAGGAGGAAGGAGCGGCAGAAACAAGGTGTGATGAACTGATCGTAACCCCCATTCCCTGTCCCCTTGCGCTGCTGAGGGGGGGTTAGGTAGAGAATCCGGGAGTGGAGCTGTGCCTGGGAAGAAGGGAGGGGTGGAGGGGAAGGTGTTTTGAGATTTGATTTTATTTCTCATTACCCTACTCTGGTTGATTGGCAATAAATTAAGTTATTTTTCCCCAAGTTGAGTCTGTTTTGCCCGTGATGGTAATTGGTTCAGCGATCTCTCCCTGTCCTTATCTGGACCTGGGAGCCCTTTGTTATATTTCTCTCCCCTGTCCAGCTGAGGGGGGGGAGTGATAGAACGGCTTTGATGGGCACTTGGCATCCAGCCAGGGTCAACCTGCCACAGATGGAAGCTATCAATCTAGCGGGACTGAGCTTTGCAGTTTTCAGTGTGGTACTCTGCATTATCTTTAGGAAGTCCCATGTATTTTGCTATGTAAAGTCCTGCCAATAACCAGACTATTGCTTTCACTAGAAATGGGATCAAATTAGCTGCTTAAGTGTTGGCAGAGGACATCCCTCTCTGCATGAGCAGAGTTGTTAACCTAGCTGTACCCAGGCTGGAGGATGAACAAGCGTAGATACACACTTTTTGTTTTAGGAGTTCTTTTGCAGAGTACTTTTATTAGGCCTGAACTCTGGTTAAGACCAGCAGGGAAAACTTCAGTGGAGCTAATTGACAAAGATATTAGCTTCATCTCTATACTGAAGATTCACCAGGCCCTACACCATTCCTTGCTCTACCAAGAGTTTAGTTCGGTTTGGGACTGAGGAAGAATTTTCGTAGTACTAAGTCTTTATAGATCCAAGGACAAGAATTTCAAAGGTCTTTGGTGAACATGTTTGCTTTCATCTCGTGTGTCCAATAAGAGCGTTTTAAAGGAACAAAGTTTTCAGAAAGTGCTGCATGTTCTTTGCTCCTTGCAGAGACTCAAACTGGTTTCTCAAAATAGATGTGTCCGATATCTTCTTAAACTAAATGAGCTCCCCAGTGAAAGGGAGGGAATCTGGGCTGAATTTAGAGTAGTAGGCTGAGATAGACTACCTTTAGCAGCTGATGTTTTACACTTATAGCTATTGAAATCACAGTGTGAAGGGTCTTTCGATGTTAGTGATAATCTGCCTTCATTTAAAAAAAGTCTGTCTTTGTACAGTTAACATTTCAAAATGAAAGATGGTCAGTAGTGTTGAAAGCCAGTTTTGCTGTGAGCATTTTTCTTCAAACACTAGACAGAAAAGGCATAAACGTGTTGTGGAGTTTGTTTAATTTTCTAGTACTTCATGGTTTTGTTACTCAAATGATCTAAAACATTAGATCAATGAGTTACTGGAATATTTTAATAAGAGGAGCCTACAGCCCTTTTTGAGGGTGTTTAGACACATTTGTAGCAGTAGGAAAGATATCTGGCATGATTGCAAATGCTAGTTGCCTCCAGCCGATCTCACTGCACTACTGAGCTACCAGTGTGAAAACGGGTAAGACATTAAAAAGTTGGATGATTAACAGCAAGAAGGATTTGTGTTAGTATATTGGACTTAAATCATCTTACATCTTCGTGCACTTTTACTAAGTGAAATATCAGTGTTTGTCGCTAACGAGTTACATTAACGTAAAGAATGGCCTGCATATTAAGGACAAGTCATTAACTATCCAGATTTCTCTATGTTCTTTGCATTATCTCTTCTGCAATGCAAATCTTAACCTACACTAATGTGATAACGGAGAAATTGAGCCTAAGGATGTAGGCAAAAGCAAATATTTTGCAATAAACCCTTTCTCATCAGTAGACCAGGACTGTGATCATTTAGGAAGCAGAAAAGAATTGGACTAATGAAGTCAGACATGGAATAATAGTGGTTTACCTTTCTTTTTTCATTTTGCAAGGAAGAAGCCATGCATCATCTTGTGGAGTGTTTCCCCCCACCCCTCCCCCTGCCCTCCCTTTAAGAATATTACGAATTTTTAAAGGCTCTTTATGAAAAATGTTTTAGAGAGGAGCTTGTTGCTGACTGAAACGTGTTGAAACAGAACTACTATGTATGTTGATAGGATATAAAAGGAGATTCTGTTTTTTCATCAGTATAATCTCTTTTCTCTACATGCAGTTCTCTATTAAATATTTTAGCAGGGGAATGAATTAATTATGTGTCAGAAATCAAAATCAGATTTATAATATTCACACAGTTTCACGTTTAAAAAAACTTCTACATTGATGCACCAGCAATAACTCTTGGAGCTATGAGATACATAGGAGTTAATAAAAAGCCTATCAGTTTTAATTCAAAATGACAGACTAGATCCTGATTTATTACGATGTAAAAACATGATCTCCTCTGTGGTATGATATTCCCACCCTGAGGAATGTCCTAATTTAATCATAATTCCCTTATATTTCTAGCAATTAAATAACATCCCTTCAGTTACAAATAGAACACTTTATGTACCAGATTTTCATTGCTTTATGTCTCTTTCTGAGCAGTTACAAACAGTTATAGTGCAATAAGATGAGGCCTGGTAGTTCACTAAAGCTGGAATATTGTAACAAGAAGCAAGCGTATTTTCAAGAATACAGTGCTTTAAAATAGTATACAGTGTATACCGTAAACCAAATCACTTCTTTTAGGCAGAGGAAGATGCTTTTCTGTTATGTTTGAAGACTCTGGGAGTTCTTAATTTGAAAAATTGGAATTCTACCCCAAAGATGA
>VYZV01009396.1:1775-77237 GCA_013401275.1 Pandion haliaetus | reverse complement strand
GATATGCAGTTACAAATGTATAGAAAGCCTTAACTGACAGAGCTTACTCCCTTTCCAGCCTGGGAATAAAATTTTTGAGTAGTTTATCACTGTAAATAATTCAACTGTAAACATACTGCTTCTGGATAAATAGCTTAGACAAAGCTTTAGAGAATACATACTTCCTAGATAGAGGATTCTGATGAAAGGAAATGTTCCTTTTCCAAGAGTATGTACCTGTGTAAAAAAACCTGCACTGGTTCCAGATGTTTATTTTACAGAGTGTCTATTTACACTCCTCTAATGTTTAAATACAACTCAAGTTTCCCTCTGGTATGTTGCCCATCAGTAAACAAATGTTTTCTTCAAGCTATTTATCAGTGTGTGGAGAGACAGCAAGCAAACACAGACATCTGAAGCAACTGGAATCCATTGCTCTGCGATTTCACTTTAAGGGGAAAAGTTGTTTCCTTCTCCCTCCTCCCTCCCCTGGTTGTTATTAAACCCCTTCCATTAAATTATCTATTTTTCTTTCTTAAATGAGAAGAAAACTTGGCCTCCCAGACACTCCCGTTGTTCAGCATTTACAGATTTATCATTCATCAGACAGGTGAAGAAAAATGACCCACTAAAACAGAGATATTATCAGTGCTGTCGGCAAAACAGTGAAAGGCTCTCTGCCTGCCTCCCCTCCTCCTTTTTCTATAAAGCTCAGGTGTGTGGAAGCCTTGACTAATGATTGTCATCAATCAAAGGAGGAGACAACCCAGCAAAGAATGTGCTTTACTAATGGGAGAGCTTTTGAGGCCAGGAGACACAAGCAAGAGGGCTCTTGAAATCCTGGCATAGAAGATTGTTGAACCTTCCCTCTTCTTCATAAGGCCAGAGAGCCCCTGCAGCCTTTGATCCAGTCATGTTCACTGACCCACTGCCTTTGAAGTATGGCACTGGGCTGTCAAAAGCAGCAGGCTATTATCACTTCATTCCCAGTCATGCATTTTGGACTTTTCTCTGACAATTCCTTAACCCTTCATGAACTGTAGAACGATTTGCAGATTTAGCTAGTTTTCCAAGGTGGGCATGAGTATTGTTGCTTCCCTTGGCCAGGGGAAATACACTATAAAAAAAAGAGGGTTTCTGCTGCTTTGAAGGTGACTTGAGATACAATGCTGGGGACAGAACATGTGTCCATCACCTTATCTGCTGGGATCCCTTTGTTCCTGGGCTTGTGCACCCAAGCTCAGATTTGCTTGGAAAGCCTGTACAGGATCTTCATTTGGAATGAGATGTCAGGTCCTCCAGCACAAGGTTCAGCTGTATAGCCGTTTCTGTGATGTAGTATTTTGCACATCACCTGAGCTACACCAGTCATCTGTGTGCCTATTAAAACTTAACCAGTTTGCTGAAGATGGGACTAGGGCAGTCAGTTCCTGCAGCTCAACTCATGTGCAATGCTCCTGAAGCAAATGCAGCTCAATCATATTTCTGCAGTCCCATCAGGAGCACAAGACCCAGGATGCACAAAGACATCTTGCAAATAGTGCTTGCCATTAACAAATTGTCCCTGTAAAGCCAAATAAATGGTGATTCTAGGCAGGTTTCTGTTTTAAAGCTTAGAATGGAAACTTTGGCTGTTCAATTCTCATGTTGTACAATTCAGTTTATGTACCTGACTGCTTTCCTTCAGATCTTTGGTTGTTGCTCTCCATGTTTCTAACACTCCTGCGCTGATATCCCATGTGTATGGCAGAAGATACTCCTTGCTGTATCTCTAGCCGCCTGCCTCTATCCCCCCCACCCCCAAACATGGTAAGCAGAATGCGAGCTTTGGTCATCTCAAATTTTGCTTTTTTTCTCTTCCAAGCTCTGGGGTTCCAGCTCCTCTCCTCTTACAGTCTACCCAAAACAAAGAAGCTTCAACGGGTCCCTAAAACTCCAGTTCTCATTTCCCAGCGAGTGGACTGTGGATACTAATGACTGCAGGACTCAATTGGATGCACAGGTTAGTGCATTTAATTCTTTCTAAGGCTACCTATGTCAGTGGGCCACATCTATGCAGTAAGCACGAAACATTACCGATGTCTTGTTATTCCTGACCATACTGCTTTCTCAGTTTCTGTTCCACTTTGTGTTCAGTACATCTTCCCAATTTCATTTTGCTTGTGAAATTAGTCACATTGATCCATGTATCATTGGTAAAGGCAGCAACTCAGTACTAGTCCCTTTGGTATTCACTCTAATGATGTCACACCCTATGATCTCAGTGAGTCATAAATACATGTATGTATATAGGCATATTCTAATAAGTAATTAAAAACTAATTCCAATAATTTGGAATTTACAAAAGCAACATGTGTAGCTCAAATTCACTCTTCTTGCTCATCTGAGGTCACACACTGGAGTTTTCCTTTTCATGTGTTTAAAGCCATCTTTATTAAGCAAGAATGATTCCTGGAATATGTGACACACCGACTACCTGAAAAATTGCACTAGCTGCCAAGGTGGGTGGGATTTACAGTATGAAATTTCTCACAAGGTTGTTGAATATTTTGCATATTAAGAAATGAGACCAACTGTAAACTGTTTCACAGGGAGGGAGCTTCATTAAATGCTTAAGTAAAGAAAGGGTAATTGAAACAAAAACTTGGGAGAAGCCAGCATGGCATCCACAAACTGTACCTTTTTTGCTCCCTGTTCCTCTTCAACACCATCTCCTATCACAATGTACACAGCTTTCCTTCCAAACCTTTGCATTATTCTTTCAAAACAGCTCTCTTTCCCTGAGCAACAGAAGAGAAGACACATTTTTTTTTTATCTGGACACATACAGCAGGTGGGGCTAACATTCAGGTACTGGAACTGGAGCTGGGACCTAATTGAACTTGCTGCTACATTCCTCATTTTCTTTTGAAATTAGAACCTAACTGAATCTTCATCTGAGATGGACTGTCTCCATCTCATGACAGTTACTAGCATTTTCTTTATCAACCAAGGACATCCAAGTGCTGCCAGTTTTCTGTAAGCTTTGCGACTGATGCACTGCTTAGACCGGCAGTTGGTAGACTGATACGACACTCATGGTATTCAGTTTCAAGAGCCCTCTTCTGTTCACTCTGGTTGCAGTAAAAACATGAAAATACAAACCTTAGAGGTTCAAATACATACCAGAAAGAACAGAACACAAAAAAAGCCCCAAGCCAACCCTACCATTATTTATTACTCACACAGCTTCATAAAGCTCATTCAGCACACTTGACCCCTCTGCAAGAATAAGAGGATCCAAACTGTGTTTCTGTATGTAAAAGATCCAACCAGACTGTCTTCCTGCTAGCTGGGTGCAGTTGAACATCCCACATGCAGTAGATGCTCCATAGGGTGGGTATTTTTCAGGCTTACTCCCCCATGGAGACAGTTGGAAAGACTGTTTTTTGGGTTTGTTGGTTTTTTTTTTTTTCCCTTTTCAGTCTGTACTAGCTTAAGTGTGGGCAGTCAGGATGTGAATTAGAGATGTGTAAACATGGATCTCAAAATAAAGCTCACACATTGCTTGTTGCGATCAGGTTGGATGGATGTGCCTGATTTAGGGACGAAACTTCAGTCTGCCTTTGAGGATGCCTAAGTTAGTTTGCTCCTACCTGTTTTTGTTGCACTGTAAATGTTTTCAATGGGGAAGACAGTACCCAGTCCATAGAGAAGCACTTTAGCGAGAGCTGGTATAAGCTGAGTTGTGGTGACCAACACATTCACACAGTTAGGCCTAGAAAACAAAAGTTAGCAGAAGTAGCAATCTGTCTTCCTCTCTTTTACTCTAGACTGAAAGATGGTAGGAAGCAAACCTTTCTTGCAACGGGAATTCCCAAGCCAGTGGGAGATTATGCAGCTAGAGGCAGATAATGTGAGTACTGGTAATGTCTTTTTATCAACTTAGTAGAATGAAAAAACATAAACTAGCAGTAGTGATGCAGCCTACTGCATGCATGCCAGGATCTATTTTGTGGGAATTTAAACACCATGTAGTAATGTCCATGCTGGGTTCTTTAAGTGAACATGTTCAGGGATAGAAGGGCCCTTTTCTCCCTTTCCTACTCTTTTGTACATCTGCTTAGATTAAAAGTGTCCCACAGATGAGGTAGCCAAGAAAAGGCAAGAAAAAGGACTGTTTTTTCTTTTGCCTAGTTCATCATCTCAAGCTCACCCCAACCCTTGATAATGCAAGTCTGGCAAACATGTGCAGACTGGCCTCCCACAGGTTTGGCCAGCAAAGTCCTATGAATGTGTCTCGATTTGTTTAGAGGGGGGAAAAAAAGGGAAGCAAAGGAGACCCTGGATTAAGCCTGTAGGCAATTCTTTAAGCTGTTCTTACCGGGAATGTATCAAATTCAGTGCCTTCAGGGCATGTGTGAGCCACAGATCAGTCAGCGCTTCGAGTTCTGCTCTTAACTGTAGCCACGTTTCCCTCTTAGGAGCTCCTATTAAACCTGGAAGCAGGGAAAACATCTTTGCAGAAGCACAGAAAGGGAGTTGCATGGCTTTGTATGTACAATGCCAAAGGGCTCCTGTCTGTGTTCTGAACACTGTCTCTCTTGCTGTCCTTCTCTCGGCCCTGGTGCAGGCTGCTTCCTTTTGCCCACTGCCACATCACTCCAAGGCTCTGCCTTAAGGTACATGAGGCCCAACTGCAGCACACTCCTATGCTACTGCAGCTCAGCTTCCTTCCTCTCCAGTCACCTGCATGCTGTGGGACCTCCTTAAAACACTTTCTTGGAATTAGCACAAAGCTTGCATGGGAAGTGAGCAAGAGGATGAAAGAGCTGTTTATAGCGGGTAGTGAGTGGCCTGAGCTGACAGACATCTTAAGCCAGGATGGTTTTTGTTCTCCTGAAAAGCTATGTACCATTTCCAGTACATGCAGGTAGGCTATTCCTCCAACCAAAAAAAGGTTGTGGTGATGCTCTGAGTTTTGCTTCTTCCTCTTTCTAGTCAGAGACCTGGCACTGATGTTCTAAAAGAGAAGCTGAGCAGCCTATTGGAAGAACCCAGGGCATCCTGATATCTGGTGGTATTGTTTTGGGGGAGTTAAAAACAAGTAGTTATGGTATAAGAATGCCTTCAGGCAGAGATCAGCCATTTGTTCTGTGGAAAAAAAAAGCATATTTAGTTTTGAACTGTTTGCTTCCTTACTAAACATTTTAGAAAGTTGGAAAAGGTTGCTTTCCTGCTGAAGAGATTACAAAATAAAGCCCCATGCTCAGATCGGAGTCATTCTCAAACCACTAAACCAGGTATTTTAGCATATCTCCTGCAAATCCTGTACAGAACCTTCTTTAAGGATCACTGCTGAAATGCCCAGCTCACTGTGAAGTATTAGCACAATGCTCTCTACACCTCCTCCATACATGTGCCTAGCAGGGTCAGAAGTATTTGGGAAGATGAAAGGCACACTTGTTGCTTGGCCATAGAAACTTACCCCCTACATTGTTTTTGTAGGTGTTGTACATCTCTTTCACCCGACGGTAGCGGAATGCTAATTTCCTCATCCAGTCAACTCCCCCATGAACACCCGAGCCCAGACACAGATTTGCACTGGCAGTTGAACTGTGAAAGCCATCCGCAGAGAAGTTGTATGTGCTGGGAAAGAAGGGAAGGGGAGAGGTCAGTATAATTACAGTCTATACAGTGCCAGCAGGGAGTGGGAACAATTGAAAAGAAATGTGGAGGCAAGTGGCAGCAGAGATATACGCAGGACACGCTGTACAGAATGGAGTTAATCTCTAGCACAGTTACTAGCACAGATTTTAAAAATGTTCTTACTGTATACACAACGCAGGTTACTTAGCTCTACCTGCCATTTCTGAGGTTCTCTGGACTACAAAATGTCTTGACTGTCCTCAGGTCACTGAAATTCCTCACCTGCCTCTCATCCAGGCTGCTAAGGTAACTGCAGAAATTTCAAAGCAACTCTTAATTACCACAATGAATTGGGAGCAAGTGACAGTTCCACAAACACCTTAAACAGGCAGTTTCTCTGAAGAAAGCAATCCTGCCTTCTACCAGGCATTTGTTCCTGTCTTCAGCCCTCCTCGATGTCCCTTTCTTGGTATCAACACAAACATTTCTTCAGCAGTGAGATGAATCAGATCAGGGAACTGTTCCAGTTAAAAGATAATACAGCTTTAAAAAAAAAAAGTTGCTTTTTGGCTGGATCAGTTCCCTGGTTTGGGTGAGGGGGGCCATGCAAAGAGGCAGTACCAGCTCATGTCTTCTTAAAATGTTTGCCAGATGACAGCATGAGGATGGGTTTCATGGCTTGAGCAGATCTGAGCTGCAATGGAAGAGGGCAGCCACAGCTCATGGGGCACAGTTGGCTGGATCAGGTGATAGATCTCGGTTTGTACCAGAGCAAAGGAAGGAACAGAAAGGCTCAGCAACACAGACCTACCCTTCTCAGCTGCAGTTCAGATTAGCTCAGCTTATAGTGCTTCTGACACCTGATTTGGGGAGTAGCCAGTGCTTGTATATTCACATCCTGATTTACTGCACAGTAATATCCCCTTCTCAAAAGCCCTGATGCCACTTTATTTCTGTATTAGAGCATCCAGATAGGAGTTTAACATGCTTAACATACTTCAGTCAGCTCAGCTTCATTTCCCATGTAGACAAGCCATGAGCAGCTGAGAAGTACTTTTGTAACGACTGAAACGACTCAGGCAGGGGCTTTTCACGGGATTCAAGATATGCTGTTAGCATACAGATTTTTTTGTTCACTCAAAGTAAGTGCAATGATTGAGATAAAACCCAAATTAATGTTTTAATCAATTCCTGAACAAGTATCCAGACTTACCTGCTTACAGGCCACTGGAGCCAAAGGACCTAAATGTACATGTGCCATTTCAGTGCTTTGCAAAGCACAAACCGGCATGTCACTTAGAGCAAAAATCTTTCAAGTGGTCTCTGCAGAACGAAAAGTCTCTTACCTCAAACACTTCATTGTTTTCTGTGCTGTTTTGGCACCAAGTCCTCATAATAATCAGCCATAAAAACACACATTATAAAGCTGTGTATGAGCTCTGCTTGTTTCATTCTGCCAATTACCATGACTCTGCAGGCAACACTTTGCGAAAGGTAGAGGTAACTGTACAGAAGTAGTTTTCATGTACATGATGATCTAACTTATACAGGTAATAGTAATTTTTGGTGCAGTTTTGGTACAAGTTTCTACCAGTGACAAGGCTCTGGCATGGCAAGGTCCACAATCCTCACTACTAAGCCCATACATAACAGATTGGACAGTAGGAAACCTTTCAATCTGGTTTTGAAGCATTTTGGCCACACCTGTGCCAACTGGCAGGCCAAATCACATCAGAACGAGTGTAGTCTGACAGGAGTTCAACCTAATTTTAGACACATTTCCCAGAATGGTTCACAGTGCAGTATAGTCAGGGCTTGACAGTAGGCACAGGCATATTGTGAGAAAGGGGACTCTCTGCTTCTGTGTGCTTAATAAATGCAGACAGCATGGAGCCAGGCAGGGGAGAGGACACATTGCTGAGAATGTTATTTTACATCACTGACCAGCCCCCTGCTATTTTCAAACAGCTGCAGACTACCTGACCTGTAGCTTCCAGCCTGGAGAAACTGTACCTTAGATCTTGACCATTGTCATCTGATGATACATCATCTATGTGGATCTGGTCACAGTCCTGAGAAGCATATGAAAGAAAATACAGCAGTTAAGTAAATGCTTTGAAAAAAATTTTGAAAGAATGTAATGAAAAATTACTTTAAGGGTAATATTAAGGAGATAAATTCTTAAATATTGCTAGTATTGTCTGGCATAGTCTAGCCAGTTAATTGTTAGGAAAAAGTATCACATAGCACTTGCACAAAATATGAATAGTGTGTGTGTGTCTGTGTGTGTGAGAGAGAGACAGAAATCTGTTGTTGTCTAAGGGCACAACAGCTCATGAATATACAGTAAGTGAAAATCCTTCCTATGCAGACAGGAGGGAGAGAGATGCTTGTGTTTTAGCCAGGAAAACTGTGTTTTTTAAACTTTGTATGCATGATAAGGCAGAGATTTGGCAGCATTTCCCCCTGTGAGAACACTGCTTTGGACAGGAGGTGGATGCCCACATAATTACAAGGGGAGAAGATCTGTCCCCAAGAAATTTCCAGAGACGCCTGTCTGTTTTCCCAGTTTGTTCTGAGGGGGCTGAGCTTCCTTTGATGTGCAGGGAAGCTGGGCTGAAGCACAGAAGGCCGCACTCTTTCATAGCCCCAGCCACAGACAGAGTTTAGGGAATAATGTGTGTCGGTAATGAGGAAATCTATGCACAGGAAATTTAACCAGAATATATACTTGGAGCTCAGCCTGCATGAAGTATGTACTTTAGATCTTATCTTCCAAAATTCTTCATTGTTTGAATGGTGGAGGCCCTGCCTCAAAAATTTGAGAAATGTTGTTTCTTTCCTAGTCTCACATTAAGATTAGAAAGAGAAAAATCAGGATTTTTCTCCCACTACCTTACATGTCCTTTCTCCATGACCCTTGCAGGTAAGAACAAAACAGAAAGCCTTCAAGCTGATGAATGCTGTCTTTTGTTCTGGTTGATTTTTCAACAGAAGTAAAAGCACTTGGTACAACATGACTCCGAAATCAGAACTTAACCAAGGTACAGTTATTCTTTACCACTTCAGTATTCTGTAAACCACAGAATTTGTCTTACCTTCTCTCCTGGTTTCATCTGGGATAGAGTTAATTTTCTTTCTAGTAGCTGGTATAGTGTTATGAGTTATGCTTTGGATTCAGTATGAGAAGAATGTTGATAACGCACTGATGTTTGCAGTTGTTGCTAAGTAATGTTTAGACCAAGTCAAGGATTTTTCAGCTTCTTGTGCCCAACCAGTGAGAAGGCTAGAGGGGCACAAGGAGTTGGGAGGGGACACAGCCAAGACAGCTGACCCAAACTGGCCAAAGGGTATTCCATACCATGTGACATCATGCCCTGTATATAAACTGGGGGGAGTTGNTATGTTAACTAATGAGTTTTAATTCCCTGCCCCCCCCCCAAATTCTCTCCCCCATCCCACTTGGTGGGAAAGTGAGCGGCTGCGTGGTGCTTAGTTGCTGGCTGGGGTTAAACCACGACACCTTCCTTACACAATTATGAGTTTTATGAATTATTTTAAACTATCCCCTTTCAAAAAAAGAAAAAAATCCCCAAACAAGTAACCAAACTTGCTATCAATGGCAAAATGTCACAGATTGATAGTTCTTGTCCATAATCATGAGATTTTCTGCAGCATTTATTTTAGATAATTCTCAAAGACACAAGATTTTTATCTTGTTCTCATCTCATCAGTCCTCTTATCAACCTGTCGCTGGGGTGGATATTTCTGTATATAATTGGAGCCAAGCAGCTGAATAGCAGATCTCTGCTGGCACCTCTCTCTCCCCTCTACCCCCATCATTCTTTAAGTCTCCCTCCCAATAGCTGTTGTGAGCCATGCTGGGATAATATTGATGCAGCCCACTCCAGTTGTGTGATGCAGGGCATTAAGTCAGGGGAAAGGTATTTGTGGAGAGATCTGTTTTTCTCATTTGTGAATGAATTGTTCTGTACACTGAAGTGTGACAACAGTAGCTATCACATTTCTAACTTAATAAAATACCATGACACTTGGTGAGACGCTACCTCATAGTCCGCCGGCTGAGCCTATCATGTTACTGGTGAAACACAGGCAAGCTGGTTAAAGCAAGAATGTGGACCATGTTTTACTACTCGGTTACAAGACTCATCTTTCATTCTTGCAGAATTTCCTTGAAATCTTAGTGAGTGGGGAATCAAGGCAGGATATCTGGGCTGCTGAAAAGAAAGTCCAGATTGTTCAAATGAAAGTCTGCAGTGGGGACATATCCCAGTTTTCACATCTGCTGACTGTTTAAAATGATACTCTAGGATCTCAGAGGTATATGATATGTGGCACGTACAGCCTGTAATTGAGTCAAATGTGTAAGACCTCAGTCAACCCTCGCAACTCTGGGAACTGAACTGTTTTTACTGTTGTGGTATCTCTAGGTCAGTCTGTGCTATACAACCTTCCTCCAGGTGGAACCAGTCCCTTGCACCCACATGTAAAGGAAACTGAGCTAATGCAGCTTTGAAATGGTACTGCAGGCTTGGAGAAAGCCTCTGCTGCCTCCTTGTGAAATACAAGCTGTTCCTGAGGATGCACTGAGAAGCTCCTTCTGTTATCACTTATACTCCCTCCAAATACTCTCAAGGTATGTCTTGTGCACATATGAAAACAACTTACGAATGCACAGGTTGTCTATTTGTGTATCAGGGCTGTGTTAGAGATTTTTAAACATCTCATGGACTCACTGATCAGTCGAGCTTGTATCACTCATTAGGCAGGGGGTTAATGGTTCCCAGAACACAAAACCTCCAGGGATGGCTCTGAAAGGCAGTAACCTGTAAACACACTAATCCCCTTGTTTGTTAATTCCTCATCCCCCTGACAGTCCTCCTGTCCTTAATATTTGTTTGCCAGAGTGCTAGACAATAATGTCTCTAGAGGGACTGGTGGTGGAAGGTACTGTTCTTTAGCCAGCATTGCACTGCAAACAAAAGGTATTTGGGAGAAAAAGCACAACCCTGGGCCCAGAATTCATATTTTAACTTCACTGTGATCTATAACTTTGGGCAACTCCTTTTCTCCCCGATTCCCTGAAAGAGGACCAAAGAGTGAGAATACCTCTTTACAAATGAGTATTTGCTGATATATTCTACAATCTGATCAGAGCCCTTTGCACACAACACCTTTTATGGCCTAGACTTGCAGACCATAGGGATTTAATCTGCCTGTACTGTTGCAACTGCAAACAGAGATGATGTGGTCAACAGGCATGTGCTACATGAGTGGATGAATTGGTGTGGCAAAACCACACTTGTATGATTTCAATGTGGGGCGCAGCAGACACAGGCCTTGCTTGCCTGGGTTATGTTGCTAACAACCTCCAGAACAGGGCAATGCTTGTTTCACAGCATGCCCTGGAAGTGCAACACACTAGCTGTCCTTGTCAAGGTTTGGTGCCTTGATTCTTTGCTACTGGGCAGGCACACTGCTAAGCTCTACTTCAACAAGCACCGACCTCCTCCAGCTCTGAATCAGCCGGAAAAAAAGTCCAGCTTCTAAAGTTGTACAACTTAAAGAGTTAACTTGCTGACAGAAAATCCCTTTCTGTAAAAAGAATGAACGTGTTTGGTAGGAGTCTAGGTCTAAGGCTTCTCCAGTCACCCACCTGCCCTGGAGACCAGTGATCAGCCTCCTTCCATACAACTAGCCTGAGGTTTGGGGTGAATCAAATGGGAAACTGGCCTCTCTACTAGGCTGTAGCACTAAGAGAGGATGGGTTGAAGCAGGTTATCTGCAGGATCTGCTGGTTCACCTTTTCACACATCCATGATTCCCACTCCTGAGCATAGCAGGAAAAATGCATCCAGACAATGCATCCAGGAAACAGTTGCCTGAATCCCTTCTGGGTAAACCCTAAAAAAAAGATAAAGCCCTAGCTAACCACAGAGTCTCAAACATTTTTTGATAGGAAAAAAAGGGAGTATTCCAGTTCAGCCTCCTCACTCAGACTTTGAAGCCAGTTTTTTGCTATGATGTGAAATCACATCCTCACCAGACTAAGGAGGATCACACAAATGCTACTAAGGGCTGTGCAGACCTTGCTGTATCTATGGACAAATGTTTCATCTTCATCAGGCGCTTTCTGGGAATGCTTCAAAAGGGCTTTACATCCTGGCAGCACCTTCTGCTCTGCTTAGCACTGAAAACTGCAGCCAGCAAAATAAACCATTCCCCTGTGCTAAAGCAAGGTAATTGATTTCCTTGTCCAACCGGCCTCTCTGGCAAGGATGGGCAACACTTCCTCCACTCCCCCTCCCCTGCTTCCACTGTCAGGACTGAGGCCAGCTGTGCTCTGGCTGGTTCAGTCTGCTGGCTCCCCCAAAATGCCTGAACTTGGCTATGGATTTGTGCCAGAGAAAAGTTTTGCTTAGCATTATCTAGTAAAAGTACTCTTGCTTTGGTCTTGAATGGGGCAACTACCCTACTGCTTTCTCAGTTACAGCTTCTTTCACCCTGCCCCAACGCAGAAGATGGTCAGAAATGGTTTCAGCCCTGTGCAGTTTTAGCTTATTTTGTCTTGTACAGGCCAGTGTTATACCACATGATGGTGCTAATGTATATGGTAATGTTTGTGGGTCTAGAACTGAATCAGCTTCTGTGCTTGTTTTTTACTGATTTCTTTTTTCTTTTTTAAGAATATAATTCACTGCGGTTTTTTAAGCCTGTCACTCAGTTATGTATGATCTTTAAATACCACTTTATGAATAGTCAAACGTGACTTCTATTTATTATCCTAAATGAAGGAGTAGGGTGGCTAACAGAGATGGATGACTGTGTTGTTGCAAATTCTTCCAAACTAAATGGCGTTTTTTTGAAAATGAAATTTTGTAAAGAACATTTACTTCTCTTGAATTCTCCCTCTTCCCTCATTTTTTTCATTCAAAAAGTTCACCTAAAACCTTGGTTTTGTTTTGGTTTGAAAAAAACTTTGGTGTGTTTCACTTATCAAGAATGCATGAAAAGGGAAAACCGAAAAGTTTCAGTAGAAAACGCTCTTCTCTGTCCAGCTACCTAGGCCATACATTATCATTTAGAACGCTTAGCATTTTTGTCTTAGTGCTGGACCTAAGACAGAATTGTCTCACAATGGTATCTCTTTGCTTGTTTCTGCTCTGGCTAGCTGGAACACTATTTGTTTTCAAAAGTTTTTAATGTTTTTCATGGTTTTGAGCCATCTAGGTCCAGCAGCAAGTTGTTCTCGCCTTTAGGTGCCTATGTCCCTTTACATCCTCCGGAAAGTCCATTAAGGCTGTACTGACTCACTCATTCAGCTGCCAACTTTGTGTTTCTCAATTTTTTAGTAAAAGCAGTTAGGCTGATAAGAGCCTAGGGAATCAGCAAAAATCGCTTCTCTTTTCTCATGCAGCAACAAAATAGCACTAGTAACATAGATGGTTTTATTTATCATCTTTGTAGCCCAACCTACTTAGAGACAACCTCCCTTAATATTTTGCTGAACAGATGTGTTCTGTAGCACCTGGCTCTCTTCCTGTGTTGGAGACAGAGCCCAGTTATTTTGCAGAATGTTTTGATTTCTATTTGGAGGCATGGTGCTAAACTTCAGCTCTTCACTGGACTAATTGTTACTCAGTTAGATAGTCCTCCTTGAATGAGAAAGTCCTGTATCTGAGGGATTTTTGTTTAGCTTTTGCTTCCTTAATGTCTAGAAAATTATTTGTCAACTTATGTTCTTGCAGAAGTCTAGATAGGCAGAGGGTTTCTGGAGGGTGGCTTTGTGCAGGAGATGAAGCTTTGTTGCATCACATGTTGAGATCTATGGGTGGAAAGTGCTGCTTGTGTATTAAATATTGTCACTACTTATATAGTGCCCTGGACTCCCAAACAGCAGCGCGCGCTCTTTTTTTTTTTTCTTTTTCTAAGAGAAGGATTTTTTCACTTTGCACTTTCTGTACACTCAGCACCAACTCCCTCTTTGAAAAAAGCTGAAAGAGGAAAAATCTGTCAGTTCAGGTGCTACCCACTACTTGTCTTACAAAAGGAAATTAAAATTCTCAGCAAGTGAAACCTCAGATTGTAAGAAGACAGGTGGCAGGGAAGGTTGTACCTCCTGTAACGCAGAGGACCACAGTGCAATTAAGCAGTGAAGGAACCAGAAGTTCTCACTGAACTCATCAGGCACAGAAAAAGTTCTCTCATTTCATCTGGCAGAGAAACAAATTCTTTGGTTTTCAAGTGAAAAAAAAGACCATAGAAGTCTGCCCAGGGATGCCAGACTTTTTCCCTTCAAATACCTCCAAGCAGTACTCTGACTCCAAGGTGCCTACAGCACAAACCCCATCTTACTCACTTTGTATGTGAACCATTCAGACTATTCCTACTGATTGCAAATGCAAACAAATTGTCATCAGTGCTGTACAGCTGTTTCTCAGCTGGTGACAAAATTCTGCTAGCATCGCTTTGCTTGAATTTTACCGTATGTTCAAAAGAACTTTCATTTTGTATAAGGCATAGTCAGATCTAACCATGCCACAAACAGGAAGGATTCTTCCTCTTGGTTTTCTTGGTCTTTTATGTTGAAACTCCCATAGTCTCATCCTGCAGTGTGCCTGAGCTTGAGCAGACCTCCTGCTCTGTCTGTGTGTACAAACAGAGCTTCCTCAAGAACAGAGACCATTTTTAAAACCTCTGCATTGGCTCATAGCTAATTGCTACCTGCCCCATAGGATCTATGCTAATTTAGCTTAATAAAATTATTAAATAGCAAATTTCAGGAGAAGCAGCAGCAATGTCCTCATTATTAGATTTAGTAAAACTGCCAAAAGCCATCATTGTTACTATGTATTTAGAAAAAAAATTCCTTAACAGAATGAAGATGTCAAAGGGACACAGTAAAGTATGCTTCCAATAAGCCATCTAAGGCCCATTTCTTTGGGGTCAAAAATGAAAGTTTCTTGGCCAGAAAAACAAGTTTTTAGACCAGATGCAAATGATTAGAGAGAGATGTTAAATAAAATAAGCGGCTACATACCTCCAGGTCATTGAAGAACAGATGTGTATCTGCAAGGTTGAAGATCATTTCTTCCATCATAAGACCTATCCGCACAGATGTTGTAGTGTCCTATTAGGGGAAAAACAGTTTTTTTTCCATTCACTTTGACTTTCTTTTTGGTTTTTTTTAGGGGGGGTGGGAGATCTTAGACCAAATGTAAGATCTACCACATTCCTGTTTCTGAAGATATGTTCATTAAAGCAATTTTATTTCCCAAGTGTACCTTAACATGATTTTCCCATCCTTTCTTTTGCTCTCCTAGATAACCAAATTCTGTTCTTTGAAGGATGCCTATGGCTTGCCTTGACCAATAATAGCCCACACACTTCAGATGATATAACAAGAACCTTTAAACACCTGAGATCATATTAAGAATTGCTTCAGTAGGTTAGACCAAGAACTGATTTCCAATAGCATCATTAGTGAATGGTTAGGGGACAGTTAGGAGCAACAGAGCACACAGAGGGTGATCCTTTCCTGACTTTGCTCTTCAAATCAGCCATAGAAGGTCAGCATTATTCTCTTTTAATGTCAGACAGCAACTTGGTGAGCAAAATCTGAAAACAGAACCCAGAAGCTCAAACATAAATTGAGTCTCTTTCTCTAAAGGGTGCAATGCATGTGTCTCAGCACACTTGGCTTAGGTCTTCACTGCCATACTAACTCAGGTGATCAGCACAGAACAGGACAGAAAGGCAGATGTGTTGTTCCCACAGCAGAGGCCAGCACGTGATACAGTATCTACTGCCCTTGGCAGCACATGTGCACCTGGGCAGGGGTTGCAAGACGAGCCACACTACTGCAAATCTCTCTCATCCCCACTGAAGCTGCCTACTTATTTAACAGCATCAGCAGAGTTACAACAATCCTATCCTACCATGCAAACCCAATTACAGCATGATAAAATGCTTGTCCAAGTATGACTATTCCTGCTTAGGACAGAGTATGCTCTGCTGTGGTACAAAGCATGCTTGCAGAGCCAGAACTGTAGCCATAACAGCAGTTACACCCAAATAACTGTATCGATTAAAAAAAAAAAAAGACAAACCAAGACAAGACACAGCACATTAAAGTGCTGGATGGGTTCATCTGTCATTCTAGCTAGTGTTAGAAATGGCAACATGCACCCGATGCTTCCATCTGCATGGGCTGGCTGACTGTGATGGTTTGCTCATTCTGCCATTTTTTTGTATCAGCAGCCCCCTGCCTAGCTGCGTATGGGTCTAACTTGGCCCTTGCCTGAGAGGGTCCCAAACTGCTTCCTAAAAGGGAAGGACATGATGCAGAAGCTCTGCCTGCCTGCAGCATTTTTAAAACACACTTTTTTAACCATTAAGAGAACGTGAACATGCACATGCCAGCAGCTCTAAAATGGCTTCTACACATTCTTAAGCACATGTTAAATTTCTCACATCCAGATCCTGCACCTACCAACATCAGCGGCAAAACCTTAAGTAAATTCCCCTCGAAAAGGACTACACTACCTGCAGCTCTACTTTAGTGCGTTTAGTTGATTCATTTTAGAAAATTAATGCTTTTCCCTACCCCTTGCTACCCAGGCGAGACACCACAACTGCTTGTGAGAGCACTGTCACTTCATTTCCTCACCAAGTCAGCAAGTGCAAGCTTCAATCAGCCCAAACTGAGAGGGCTGACTGCTTGGCCAGAGAAGCCACCCACAGACAATCCTGTGTGGCAGAAGCGACTGACACTTTTGGCTGGGCCATTTCCCTTTCTTCTGGCTTGGAGGGCTACATTAACAGCTGATTGCACGTGCACAGCACATCTACTCCAAGCTCCCCCTTTGGACAGGGGGGGTGGTGGACACATGGTTCCTACAGCTCTTGGCTTACTGTTTCAAAGCTGCCCAATGGGCACTGGATATAGCCTCTGTGGATCCGTTACTCTGAAACACAATCAAGTGACCTGCTGTACCCAGCCTGGTGCACTGCAATATTAAATGAGTCTCAAGTCACTTTTCCACGTCTCTCATGCATAAAGTCAACCACCCACCCAGCCACCCACCCCCTGCCCAAACAACTGACCTTGTTACTAAACCCACAGCAAAAGCATAGAAATGCACTGATGCAAAAAAGTTTGCTAGAACATTTTCTTATTCATTAAATACTTCAAATACACAAGCAAAAATAATCTGTGGTTAATTTGATAAACACTCATAGTTCAAAAGCATTGTGCCTGTTCAAACTAAACAACAACAGACAAAAAAAAAAAAAAGCATTCCCACAACAGGCTTTTTTTGTAATTCATCTTCATTAGGACAAGGATTTCTCATCTTTATGTTTACATGGATGGTTTTCCTCCTCTAAAGTTACAAGCCATGCTAAACCAGGGCAGATTTATATGTAGTCTTTGCTCTGATTTTCTGCAGATTTCTGTGGAGTCATGTTATTGTATGACAGGACAATAATGAATTAGTTGAGGAGCTGTAACAGGGAGCACAATGTTTGGAGGATGAGTACATTTCAATCAACCTTTGCAGCAGATGCTGTTGACATGGATGGTGTATTACACACTAACCTAATTATTACGCATTCTTGGTGTAGTTCTCGTTAATTAGAGCAGAATGGCTGTGGTTTCAGCCATGTGTGTGACTCACAAGCATTGTGCCCATCTAAAGAAAAGCTCTGTCACTCATGTTTAAACATGCTTGTTGCTGTCCCAGAAAGAAGGGCACTTTCTCCTCTGGGCAAAAAGTAAACTCCAACAGACTTGCCTTGAACATGTCTCTAATTTTAAGCCCCAAACCTGCTCCCTTGATGAGGCACAGGGACACAGGCGTAATCAGGGCATCTGACTGTGGCCCCATGCAAACAGCATTGAATCAGATTTTACTACCCAGGTGTAGTTACACTGGGGAACTCTTTTGAAGAAAATATGCTGCTAGGAAGAAATTATTTTGTAAAATAGTTTTTAATGAAGCAATTTATTTTTATACATTCCAAGGATCATTAGCCTTTAAAAGTCTTTCAGGAAATCTCATTGGTTGGTATCTGTCATTTATCCTCTAAGTTTTGTCTTTAGCTTTATTGGTATTAATCACTAATGGGAAGTAGGAAACATTTCCACAGTGCATGAAGTTACCTTCTCTTAAGCTGACCAATATGGAAATTAAAATGTAGATGAGAGGGAAAAAAAAAGCTTCTCTTGAGATAAAGCATATGATGGAATGAAAATAAAACAGAAAAATGCACTTTACCACCCAGAGGGGAAGTCATTTGGGGAAATGATTTGGCATCACTGCTTTCACAGTATGGACATTTCCTCTATAGCAAGGCATGCTTCCAAGTCCTAAAGAGGCTGATAAAGTTAAAAGGCAAATCAGCACTCCCAGTATGATATAGGTGTCTAGAGGCACTAGGCCAGGGTTCCACTGGCAGTTATTTATTTGCATTACTGTAGCATCTAGAAGCACTAGTCCCAGACTTGAACCCCACTGTGCTAGAGGCTGTACCCACAGAGGAAAGACACAGCCATTACAGCTTTCAATTCCAAGTATGAATAAACAGAAAAATCAGACTGACAGGAAAGTACCAAAATGAGACAGGTATATCAATCAATGTGTTGTCCAAATTCTCTGTACAGTGTGTAAATAATCTAAAAGACAATTATGAAATTTATCTGAAGATGTTGATGGAAAGCTCTTCCTAGGCACAGAAATCCCATACCTCTAAAGGATATCTCTGTGCTGCAGGGGATGCCCTGGTAGACTGCTAATGCCTAGGTTAGAGTAGCATGAGTTTAGCAGAGCAACTAAAAGTCACTGCATTCATACCGATGATCCCTCCTAACATGTCCTTCCATAGAAAAAGTGCACCCTGGAGCCCTGGGAACAAGCTTCCTGGGTAACACATCTAGCCAATGTTTTCTGATGCATATAAAGCCCAAGGAAGAATGGACCACAGACAGCTTGAAATGAAATCTCCTCCAGGAACCACTTTTTACAGTGAAAACAGGTTAATCTAAAAACTCAACCCTGAGTGCTTGTTCAGTAACTTTAGAAGAATGAGGTCCTACCCCTCTGCTAATCTACAAGTCATGCTTTCACAAACAAGGACAATGAGAGGCAGGGATAGAAAGCAGGCAATAAACTCCTTTTGTAAATGAAACCTGCAGCACCACAGTGTGTCCCTATATGCCTCACCTCTGCCGTGCACCATTGTTGGAGCTTCCTTCAGGGTTGAAATTAAACAGCCCCACAAAGTACTTTGTAGCGCTAACCTCTGGTGGTTGGACATGACAAACCAGGCACTCCTGACCCTCCAACACACAGCTTTAACAGGCTTCTTCCCATTGGCTGGGGGAAACAAGCACCAGGGGAGCAGTGGTCATTTTGAAGTATTCACTCTCAAAGAGATTGATATTCCCCCTCCTCAATACACCCTTCACTCCCACTTATAACGAACAGGAGCAGTTGCACAGCTGCTCATTTCTGCTTAGTGCACAACTTGATGGAACTGAGAGGTAAAAAGCCCCCATTTCCTGCTACCCCTTCATAAACGATAAAGGATCAAAACACAAAGAGTAAGATAAGCCCTTTTTTAACATTTTGGATCAAAAGTGTTTGCCCTAAAGGGCATCCTTAGACACCTCACTCCTGTTTCTGTCACAGCTGTAACCTTCAGTTAAGGACTGATGGGCTATCACCTACTGCTGACAATGGCCACACCTCATGAGCAAGATAATTGCCATCGTAAGTGAGGCACTGCCAACTCCCAGCTCCAAATCTGCTTGTTTGGGGGTAATTTTGCTGCCTGTTCAGCAGACAGCCCTACTAGAGGAAAACATGGGCAACAGAAGCCTGTGGAACATGCTGCAGAAGAAGACAAAAAGCATCCACTTACCAAGGGGAACATTTTCTTTCATATCCCAATGGCATGAGCTCATTTGCTCTGAACGTTGCTTTTATGTTGGCTAGTTGCATGCACTGTTCCTAATCATTGAACTAGTTCTGTACATTTGAAGTGAACTGCATTTTAAAATTACAATTTGAGTTCAATTATGTCCTCCAAGCTAATAACACCTTGCCTAAAATTAATTTCTGTTTCTGTTTTCATTTTGTCCTCTCATTTTGAGTAAAAGGATGACAGAAGATGGCTAAATGGGCTAGCTGAACAGCCTTCAGTCTGTCATTGCTTAAAGATGATTTCCACAAAAACTGGAGGTGAGCAAAGAACAAATATTTCACTATTACAGCAGTCGGTTAAAGTGGGAATTTAGGTCTGCTCACTCCATGTGGAACTCCAAATAGTCCATATTTTAGCAAAGCAAAGGGAATGCAGAATGTGTAGGCATACCCAAGTTAGTTTTAAGCTACTGAATGTGGGTACAAATAACAAAGTATGTTGCAGCATGCAGGATATAGGTCCCTAGACCCTTTTTCAGGAGCTAACCTACACAGAAGCCTGCACTGCAATATCTTCACTACTAAAGGTACTGGTGTTACCTACACAAAAGTCCATGTGCATTGCAGCCACGCTTCAAACTGCACCGTCAGCATCCTCCCAAATGGCTCTGTATTAAAACCTTCTTACCACTGCTCTCCTGAAACACTGAGATTAATTTTTTCATAAACTGCTTATACTTGCCCTAGAGTATGCATTAAAAAGACATATATTTGTTAACACCTGCAGCTACTACTAATCCAGTGGGCTGGATGTCCACGGCCAGCTCTCCCCTCTTGTACACTGTAATTTTGAAAGGAAGAGAGAAGCAGACTTATCTCTGGCAATCTCTCAAGTGCAAGTCACTCTCGCCTCCGATCCTGGCTCCAAAGCCCATTCCAAGCCTCTGCCTTACAGGTACCCTGTTCAGACTTGCAGGCCATTAGCAAAGGGGCAAAGCTGGCTCCTTTGAGACGGGTAACAAATCAGCTTGTTGTCTGACTCTCCTTCTATTTAGCAATGTGCCAATTAACCCGACATTCAAAATGTTAGGACAAAGTCATTCTGAGCATGGATCTTGGATTCAGACCTCCCCCAACCCCTGCCTTTAAAAAAAACAAAATAAAGCCCTAGTATTTAAAACTAATCAGTCTCTTTAAATCTCTGCCAAATACCTGTTTATGCCGTGAGCAAATAATTACTTTTCTACAAGGAAGAAAGTATTAATTAAGAGTATTCATCAGACTCCTATTCTATAGGGTTTATCTACCGCAGGTGTCAGCCAGAGGTGAGACACGGATTAGTATACAATCAAGGGCTTTCTGAGTTAAATCTCCTCCTTGTGGTTAGCTGTTAATAATGAAGTTGTCACCAAAAGAAAGAATTTAATAGTTTTAATTGCATTTAATTACTTGGAAACTCCTGGAAAATGGACCAGCTTGGTTGTAGAATTAAAAAAAATAAAATAAAAAAAAAAAATAAAAGCATAGATACAAATGCCTGGGCCACATGTTTGAACAAAAAGTCTGTGAGAATAATCATTCTTTGGTTGTAACATTTTATACCTTGATCAGAATTTGAGATATGAACAAGGCTTTCCCATAATAATGGGAAATTAACCATATGCACCAGTTCTAGTTCAAGTAAGTCCCCATCTTTTTGAGGAACAGAACACATTCAGCTCTTTTACTACACTTAAGTAGCTTAGCTTGCAATTTTATCTTTTTAATAGACACAGACTACAGCTAGACCTAGCTTCTCAGAGCTTTTCAAATGAGAGAGTGGGTATTTGTGAGAAAAGTTGTTTTAAGTAACCAAAGTAGCTCAAGAGCTGAAACCTATTTTCAGAAGTGACTTACATAAGCAACTACACTTCAGACTTTTTAAAAACGGACTGTCCTTTTTCAAATAGAATCACTCAGCTTTTCAGGCTCTAAACTTTCTTCTCACCAAAACAAAGACATACTGTTTTACCTAAACAGTGGTATGTCCAGGTTTATTAAGACAATCTACCAAATTTAAATGAAAAGTGTCTACAGTCATCACAGTGTGACCTTGTGAAAAGTCCATGCTGGATGGAGAGCAAATATAATTGAATCCCTTTTCTTCAGATACCTTTTCATATTCACCCTTATTGTGACTTGAGAGGTACTTCCAAGGTATTGCTTATTATTTACTGAAGGACTCTTTTTACTGGCATGTATCTGTTCAGAAATGGTTGGGGACTTCACCTTGAAAATTATTCCAATAAGCAGATGGGCATGTCAGTCACTAAATCCTCACATTCAAGAGCACGCGGAGGTTGAAAAGGTTCTCCTCCCTCTCTAAATGAACTATGCTTAGGGACAAGCAGTAATGACTACACTAATTTATCCAGTGTCTGAACCCCTGAGTTCTGAAATGGATTCCAGTCCTGTGGGAATACTGTACTTAAATACAGGTTAAAAGCTGGGCCATGATGCTTGAGAACAAATGGAAATTATTTTTATTTAGTAATACAAAAGGTTCATGACCAAAAATCTACAAATAATTTCTTTTTACTGTACATGGCATAAAAGTCAGAAGAGGGAGTGGAATTTAAACTGAATACATCTTCATTCCTTTCCCCTCAACCAGGAAAGTCAATGTATTTCTATACATAAGCCCTTGATAGCTCTGTGAAAAATACAAAACTCCTGGAGAGCTTGGTGGAAACATATCATGGTGTGTAATCCTCAACACAACTGCCTATTTTGCATGTGCAACTTTCTAACACAAGTTATGTCCTTTTTGGGTTTTTGAAACTATTTTTCCCGTAAAATCAAGTCACAATTCAGCAATACTGGAAAGCAGGTTCCCTTTACTCATGCTTGTTTGACAACCCAGCATTGTTTCTGATATATATTTTATGTCAGAAATAATCCTTTAATACTTCCAAATGCCACATGTGCACTTTGCTTAGAAAACCCTCTGCTCACTTAAGCTCTAGTACAAGAGGTTACATCTACACAAGCTCAGACCATCTCCTATGCCCACCATCTAAGCTGCTGTGGATCTGGTTTTGCTGTTTCTGCTGCTGCTTCTCATCAACCAGTACAGATGATAAACACAGATGTTTGCTCCTGAACTACACATTTGAAATAATCAAATGGCTGGAATTATTTACTCCCTTCTCTCCAATAATGAACTAATAATTGACATAGCAGCATGTCTTAAGTAACAGACTGTTTTATTACCTGCAGTGATTGAATGCTTTTTTAATTTAACTTAAAAAGGCATTAAATACAAGGTTTAGCCTCCAGTGGGTAAAAAAATCTCCAACTTCCTCAGAAAATCCTTTCCAAATTGTATTCATCTTGACTTAATCCATGATCTACTGAGTGAATTAGGCACTATTTGTTTTGAAAATCTATTTTATGGAGTTCCAAGGACTGTGTTTTCCTTAGGAAGGGCTTATTCTGCCTTTCTGACCAGGATGCCTGCTAGCAGCCCTCAGCATAGGCCTCTGCAGGTTTTTAACGTCCCAAGGTGCCCCACACATATGACTAACAAAATGTAAATAAACACAGCTGAGCCAGTAAGAAATTGGAAGGTTTTCTCATTAAAGAAATAAAATAAACAGATGTCCTTAAGCACTTTGGCTCATGTTTGTCAAAGGAATGGAAAACTCTCAGATGTTTGAACAGCAGTAGTGATATAACGCCACATCTCAGGCAAGAGAAGAAAAAAAGCGATGCCATGGCACTTAGAATTAACTAATAGTTCTCAAGGGAGGGCGCTTTTGATTTGAACCTTAGCAACTTCTACAAATAGTTTTTAACAGCCGAGCAATAAAATGGGGTTTTATTCCTTCTCAGTTTGTAAAGTAGTAAAGGACAGATTCGGCCATTAGAAACATGAATCACCATCACATTTGATTAAATCCCTACGGAGTTTCAATCAGGTCCTGGCTTTAGGGTCCTGCGAAAGAACAAAGCAGGGAAAAGCACAAGCTACTTGAAGCATTCAATGAAAGCAAGAAAAAAAGAAAGAAAGAAAAAATCAACCCTGGGGTTTTACAAGGATCTCTAGTAGAGCCAAGCAGGAACTTTTCAATGACTTTTTTTTTTAATTAGAAATTATAATTTACTTAAAGGAAAACTTTTTGTAAGAACATATAACTGCCAGTGAAACTTTTGTGGAATAAGGTTTCTTAGATCCACAACATCACTTCTGGTGAGAACAAGACAGTCCAGTTCACAGCCAGCCAAAATACAGCATCCATGACATTTGCTTCAAATGCTAGAAAATCATATTTATGTCCTGTCCTCAACTGGGCCAAGCAGCAGCTTTAGCTACTCTGTCCAAAAGGTCTTGAGGCCCCGCTATCATTGGAGGACCCTCTCCTAGTCCCTCACATACCTGTGCCATTGCAAGTCCCTCATCAGAGAGGCAGAGCCCGTGTTCGCACAGGCTGGAAACTTGAGTGCATGTCCTGTCTCTATCTTACTGATAGCTGTCTGCTTACAACTTGGATAAATCTCATGTTGCCACTTCTGAAATGCAAAAGCAATAAAAAAATATGGCTATTATAGAAAAACAGCCTCTACATCAATCAAGCAACTACGAGGCAAACTGCAAGTCCCCACTGAAAGCAGGCAGAGTGGCCACTCCAGGCAAAACGACGACATAGTCCAGCCTTACAGAGACACAGTATAATACAGGCAATCTAAACACCTTTCAGTTAAGGTTAACTAACACCTAGAACATGACTTTGCATGACTCTGATTTAAAACTGCGACATAATGTGCTGTACTATTTTTTGCAGTATGTTTTTCTTAATTTGAGCCAATTCAAGATGCCAAACAATCTCAGAAATTGCTATGCATCTTACAGGGAATTTTATAGATTGTAACACCCAGGTATCAGCAGACATTGTCAAAGTACTGATAAAGATCCAACACAATTCAAGAATTTAGATTGTCCTATGTATTCAGTTCTTTAAGTCAGTGCTAAAATAAAATAATTTCCATTTGGTTCCAGGATTTCAGAGTAACTTGCATGTAAAAATTAATTTTAACTCCAGATTTCACTTTACTCTTAATTCATTTGGACCCTAAAATCCCAAGGAATGTACCAACACAGAACAAGAATACACTTTCTGGGAACAATACAAAATACTGAGAAAAGGTATTGGCTTCACACATACCCCTCAGCTAGGGAAAACCATGCACCCAGGTGCCCTGTTTTTTTCTTGATACTAGTCCTTTGAAAAGCATGAAAATAAACTTACAATACAATACTTAAAATTTCTTGGACTGAAAGAGATGCAGAATTTTTTTTTTTTTTTAATGCTTTGACAACACAGATTACGGAACAAGCTTGCAAATATCTGTCAGGGAAAGGGGAATAGACTCATGATTTTTTTTTTGGCACAGAAGCACATGCAATCTCTTTTTATTGTGTCTGAATTAATACAACCAAGAGTCTTTCTGTATTGCACCTAGCTGCTTCAAACAAATGGCCAAAGCCCCTTGACTTTTACCCAACTTATGTGAAACCCCAGCAGCACTGTTACACTTTGACCCATTTTTCCCATTATATTTAGTCAGTGATTTGGTGGGCAGATCTTTGCAGCCATCTTCCTGTTGAAGGGGAGCTCTATTATACATGCCTGAAGGGATTAAAAGGGCTGGGTGGACAGTACATTAAGCTATAATGATGGTCTACATCTGCCATGGTCTCTAGGCACATGGTAAATATTCTGCACCCATACAGTGATCAGAAGCCTGCAGAACAGGTTTCTAAACCCTCCTGAACATAACATCCAGGGTTAACTGCCTATGGAACTTTTTTTTTGTGCCTTTTCTTCTCAGAGGGCCTCCTGCTGAGAAACAAGAGTGGAGAGATTTCCTCGGGTTTGACAGCTTTGCTGCCCTGATCACTTAGACTGTGACTCCATATGTTTGTGCAGGTATGCATCCATTCAACCATGGGCCAGAAAGCAAAAGAAGATGTGAATTTGCAGGCCAGTCTGACTGCCACTGTAAAGGTTATACAGCAGTGACCATATGGGGAAGACGTTGAGACTAAACATCTGATGACTGTGTAATCCATGGGATAAAGCAAAGAGTTTGGGAAGAGGGGACAAAAAAGGAACAACCTAGGCTGGGCTGTTCATTCATGCTTCAACCTTGAGTAAATTTTGTGGTTTAACTTCTATTAATGCTGTGAGCAAATAATTTTCTAAACACCTGAGATGAACTGTCCATGCTCTGAGGAGCCCATATCTATGGCAAGGACCATACAGGTTTCCCTCAGAAACCAAACAAAGAGAATTTTCAGATGAAATCAGGTCACAAAATATATATTGAAGCATTAATGATTAATAATACGACTACAATTGGTAATCCTTTTTGTGAATTCTTCCCTCTCTTTTTTCCCTCCCCCCCCAATCAGATTTTTTTTTTTTTGACAGCTCCCTATTGCTGCTATCACCAAGGAATGGGCAACATGCAGAACCATTTGAGATTTTGTAGCTAAAGAACACGGGAGTTTAAACCCAAATCTCTGAAGCTATGGTTGATGTTCCTCACCCCCTCTTCCCAGAAAAACCACCCCAGAAAGAGGTGTTATTCTGCAGCTTGATCGACATTATAGACTAATTCTTTGAGTGGCTGCACATCAGCTCTACCAGTGCAACAGACAGGATGATACTGGAACATTAATATTGGTCAGGGGAATGGTGATGATCATATAAACTGACACTTTTTCTGGAGGAAGACATACAGAACCAAGACCTCCATGTGTGAGATTTAATTCAAAGCATATGCATGTCTAATTACAGGCCTTGATACTTAATTTACTTTAACACTTCCTACATTATTCAAGTAAGAGATTCTGAAACTCTATTAACCTCTGGCTCACTGCTTCACTTGTATTTGATAGTTCAGTTCACTTAAACATTTTTTAAATTGTGTGACTATTTAACGGTTCCCAGGACAGCCTGTCTGAGTGTGCTGTATTTCCCTCTTGGTTTAAGGCTTGTTCCAAAGCCCACCAAAGCCTCTGGTTGTCTTTGGATCAAGCTGTTAGCCTATAATACTTTTATAACATAACCATTTCCCTTATAGGAAAGCCCTGAGGAATTTAATACTGATGAAACAAATGAAGAACTATGAAAAAAATCCTTCTAGAGAAGTTTCTCAAAGAGCCTGTTGTAACTTAATAGAAAAGGTGATTCATTCATTTAAAAAAAAAAAAAAAAAAAGTCCTGTTTGTATCATTCTTTACATTTGTATAAAGGAAATAGCCAATAGAAGTTTGTAATTTTGTACCTTTAAAGGCCTTCCAAAGCAGACAATCCCCCCAAGGTTTCCATTTTCCTATCTCCCTAGTCCCTTTTGCAGGCTGCTGCTCGTGATTGCCCTGTCTTGGCCTAACTCTGCTCTCTTGGCTGACGGGAACAGCTCAGCCACCGGTGAGTGCTTTTGATAAACCCTTTCTGGCTCCACTCCCTGACCCCACTTCATCCCCACACCAGCTGCTCTAGAGATGGCAGCTTCTGCCTTTGTGGCAGCCCATCAGCAAGAGCTCTCAGGTACTGTAGAGGCAGGGCTTCTCACCTCTATGGGGTCCATCACATGTCTCGGTCCATCACCATCTACCCCCATACAGCAGATCCCAACCTCACACCCTCTAAACTTGTGCACGAGGCAGCAGGTGAAGGATCTGCTTCAGAGGTTTTATGCTAGTACAAAGTCAGCCTATTAAGGGCTCCATATGCATACTGCAGCCCCTACCCAATGCTAAGCATGACCACATAGCAGATCTACGCAGCATAAGTTTATGTTTCCTGATCCTGCCTAATTCTTTCTATTTTTTTGCAGGCAGTAGGTTTGAGCTTACACATGTATACCTCAGACTGCCTCGTTCATTACGTTCCCTGGGAAAAGTAACCGCTTCAATTACCTTGTACAACATAGGTCTGAATAGAGCCCTGCTTGGAAACATGTGCTTGGTTTTCAGAGGGTGCTGTTAGAAGTGTTAGCAGCATTCCAAGTGCTGCAGTAGACTTCTACACCACAAACACCATTTTATATCCTTTACAACTGTGCACATCTAACAGCGAACAATAAATCTATCTTACTAATTACACATTCAGCTTGTTATAACCATCGTAAAACAAGTACAGCTGGTAAAGCCATGAAATGATGTCAAATCATATTTCTGCTTTCTAGAGAGAAGCAGGGTTATTTTCCAGTCTCCTGATGAAGCTGACTGTTCAAAGCCATGTGTGGAAACAGCTGCCAACTAGGTCATCCACCTTTAATTAGGTAATGATATTGTCTTTTCTCCTACCCATTTAAAAGTGTTTGACATTCTGTAATTCAAAGTGACTTAAGTGTTTATCATAAAAAGCTGCCTTAAGAAGAAATTGAAGCACATGGTACTAAATCCAAGAGCCAGCGTTTTCTCCTTAGCAGCCAAGTTCAGTCTGTTCAGCCACAGAGAGTTACCTAAAAAATGGAATTGCCTCCATTTCAATGGGGGTATATATCTGAAGTATGGATACCTAAATACGTGGTTACTAAAACCCCTTAAAAAATGTAAGCTTCAGCAGCTATGTGGGAAGAAGAGCCAGTGTTCTTCATGGCAACCTAGACTGACCAACACAAAATCTCTCCTAACAAGTTGCCTGAGATTCATAAGAAAACACTGGTCTAACAAAAAATGTGTTACCTCATTCAGGCTAGAGTTAATGCTGTCTGGCTTTTTGATAAGCTTGCTCTTGCAGTACATAAGACACTGAAAGAACATCCTGATGTTCTATCTAGTAGCAGCTGAACAATACAAGCTGTTGAAAAACAAGAGGCTACTTGCAACATGAAAGGGAGGTAAATTAAATTTTCACATGTTAGAAGCAAATACCACAGGACATATTTATACAAATGTGTCTGAATAAAATCGGCAGCATCTGTTTGAAAAGCTGTCTCATTAGCTGCCCCCACAGTTCCCAATGCAATTTGGCTGGACAAGCGGTAATGCTAAAAAAATTAAATTTTACCTTCCCATATCTGGATGCAAAGGTTCCCGTGAGTAAGGAGTGAAAAATAATTATCGTCTCATCCAAATCCCACACGAACACACGCTGTGATGACAGACGGGGTGGAAAAAAGAAATACAGTCACATATTAAGCAATTGCAAGAATTTGTTCAGTCAGGAGATATATCCTGTTGGACTAGAGCTTTTTAAGATCTCAAACCCATTTCAAGCACTGACTGTAGATGATTTGTGAAAGCAGGCAAAATGAAACATCAGGAATTTTGGAACTATGTGTGTGCTGGTCATCCGGAGACTCTGCTCTGCTAACAACCACAGAAATCCCCTGTTGCTTGTCAAGACAGGGGAACAAAACAGCAGACTTGTAAGAAGCCCAAAGGAAAATAAATGAACATATGAAAAATAGTTTGAGATGCTGATAATATAGAAATTGAGCAATTACTTTGACTACCCATGTCTGTAGGCTCCAGTTACATTACTGATTTTATTCTGGTTCTTAGAACTCACTAGTCTGATGGTGGGATTTGCTAATAGATGCAACTGTTTATCTTTGCTGGATTTACTAAAGCAATATAAATCAAAGTTATTACCTCAATCTCACTGTCAGCAGTAGGGGAAGGATCGTTGCTTCTTTTTGACCGGGCTCGTACCTTGCCATCTGACCCTCTGTGATGTCTGTCTGTTTCTGTATCTTTTGCTGGTGTTGTTGAATATTCCCCTATTATGAAAAAAGGAATTCCACCGTAAACTTAAATTTTGCACTGTATCGTTATAATAAAGGCACGAAACCTTTTAATAGAGAGCACCAGAAACATTGTGAAAACACCATCAGAAAATCTTACTCTTTTCATGTCAATAGCTGACATTGTTAGAGAGATAACTTTTAACTCCTAAGACTTATTCAAACAATTTAAAAAATCACCAAGACTCTCTATATAACATTTTAAAATGGCCATGTCACTTCAAAAACCTTATCACATTTTTCATTGAAATAAAATAGCTTTTTGAATTTTACTCCCCCCAGCTTTTCAGGAGAGAAATTAGAAAGGCAATGGAAAAGGAAATCGAGAGCAATTCAACTTCTGAAAAAAAATTTTTAAAAAAAAATTTGATGAATGCTCATGATTAACACTGTACTTGCAACATCAACTTTTATTTAAAAATACAGAACTAGCCTGTTTAGCCATATTCCATTTCACAGGGGATAGTATTTTAGAAATAACTGAGAAGAAACAGTCAAAGGTGAACTTCCCTTGTATAAAGCATCTGTTCTGATTGGCTTGAGTTTCATAAACCTGAACGGATTTTACTTACCTTACATTACAAATCCTTTTCAGACACATTTTTCTTTTCACCTTGCTAAGTTGTGGCCTCTCCAGCTTCCTAGAATAACCATATTCTTCTTCAGAAAAGCTTGGATTGTGCCTAACAGGCTTTTTTGAAATCACCCTTTCTCAAAAAGGCTGAGATAAGATCTAAGAACAGAAAATCCTCCAACTGCTTTTAGAGCAATCTGTGATCACTTCTTTTTAAAAAACAGTATTAGTTTATTTTTCCTTTAGAGCAACCACAGATGTTCAGATTTGTTTCTTAAGTCAGCAGACCTACAATGGGTGTATACTGTGATCATCCATGTATTATGTAGTGGTTTATATATATGTTATTGCATGTCAATGAAAACTTTAGTAGGGAAGTGATATCTCAAGATTGTACTTGAACAGTACATTGGAGGATCATAATCCATCAGTAATTCCATAAACCATTTAAGCTTTTGAGACTTTAAAAATTAAGCACTCAAAGAGAGGCCACAAATTTTGAAGCTTTTTTGTGTGGAATTCATCTTGAAGTTTCAACTTAGACAAACAGTTTGTGTTGAGTTTTTAAAGAGGGACTTTCTCTTGATGTACTTATTTATGAATGCATATATTACATGTTGTTTTAAGAGGTGAATATAAACCATGGGCTAAAAAGTCATCAATCAGGAAACTCTGGGGCTTTTTCAGAGCATGGCTGTTTTGAACTCATTGCTACCCACGTTAGCCCTCAGTACTAATGTGGGGTTTGTATGTAATTGTTTTATCTTTCTCTACTACCTTTAGAGGAGATCAAACCTCGCATACTCATGAAAACAACACAGGATAGTTTTAGAGAGCTTGGATGTTCTAATCTCTTCCCCAAACCCTGTGTTGCACCGTGTAAGCAGAGCTGTTAAACGCTAGGAAATGCGATTTATCCATGTAAATAGATGTATTCTAAAAAACTCCAAGGTTATAGTGTTTATGTCTACAGGTGGCTGAGACTGCCAAACTGAAAACAGAAGAGATGCACCTACCAGACAGCGATTCTGTGCTCTGACTGGTGATGTTGTGAGAAGACTCCTGCAGAGAGTAAGTGGAGGTTGGGATGGCTGATGGGCTGATGCTGTTTGCAGACACATATGGAGAGTTGTAGGAGGAGCTGTAATACTGTGAGTACTGGCTTTGAGGAAAGCTTGGATATGATGAATATTCCTTTGAGGAAAAAAGAAACATCTAACTTCTGTGTATCTGGTTTTATCTTATAAACGAGTAAGACACCACAAAGGCAGTGTTATCTATGCATGCAGCAAGTCATGGTTCAGGAATATTTTACTAAAGAACCATGTTTCATTCACTTACGAGATTACATTTCTGCTTCTCCCAAATATACTCCTATTTTATTATGATTAACTAATCAACAAGAGGTCAGAAATCAGGCGAGTTCTGCTTTTTCTACAGGATTTTAGTTACGAGCACTAACACATTTTGCATTACAGAGTTCAACAATTGTATATAGGAGTGAAGTAGGGCAGCTTTTTGAAAAGGGCCGTGATGAAACATAGTCTCTGTAAACAACAAAATACCTAAGAAATTAGAAGAACAGAATGAAATAATTGGGTGAGGGAAGGAGAAAAACAGGCTGTGTTTTCCCATGATCAGCAACATTTTCTGATCAGCTGTTCAAATAGGTTACAAAAATGAAGAAAAAAAAAAGTAGTAATTGTTTTGCAGACATGTTCACAGTTGAGATTGTCCAGTTATCTCACCAGTAACTAAACGCCTGAGTGATCTTCCCTACCAACAGAAAAATGAATTAAAAATACAAGGCACAAATGACTTGGGGAGCTGAGGTATCACAAAACCCTTTGTCTTGATTTTAAGGCTCCCAAATAAACTTCATACCATTATCCTCATATGTTCTTTTTTTGTGAGAAGCAGGACACTGGAATAGATTAGAAAACTTCTCTCTGGACAACTAAAACATAAAAGGTTTAGTTTGTTTCTTTTCATTTTAATTGCAACTCCTGCTCTTGTCCA
This sequence comes from Pandion haliaetus, assembly GCA_013401275.1. Classification (NCBI taxonomy): domain Eukaryota; kingdom Metazoa; phylum Chordata; class Aves; order Accipitriformes; family Pandionidae; genus Pandion; species Pandion haliaetus. The sequence continues at coordinate 45,290 of VYZV01009396.1, read as the reverse complement.
CCTATTTGCTTTTTCAGATAGAGAACTGTATTCATGCTCTGGGGATTGTCTTTCAGGAAAAGGCTTTTATTTCCTCAGAAATTCTAATTAGTCTCTGGTATTTAATAAAATTAAATAATAAATAGTCTTTAGAAAGACCACAAGCACTTTCCTCCTCAACAGCTTACATCTTTGTCTGTGACACAGCTATTTCATTAACTTTTAGTCACCAGGGAGCTCTCAAGAACAAAGACTCAAGTTGTCATAATAACAACTAAACTGAAAAAGAAATGAGATAATTTCATTATTTTCTCTTAAAGAACATCACAAAATAATGAAAACAGCCCAATTAGTTTTCCTCTTTTTAGGTAACCTCCATAATTCTATCATATGCACATCTGTCAGCAAATGCTGTTGTTTTTAGCCAAAACTGAAGTAATAAAGAATTGCCCACTGTTGTCATTAAACATACAAGTCAATAATCACCTTACAAACAAGGAATTGAAATTATTGGCCAATAAAAACACATCTTCTGGGACAGTGTACTCATTTGTTTGGTCCAATCAAGAAAAGCCATTTGCTACTGAAAAACATCTGTCTTGTGTATATATGCATGCTGTCTATTTATACACACACATTTATCAAGGTATCTGAACCATGAAGCCCACAGACAGGTGTATTAAGTGCACAGACAGCTCATATGGCTGAATATTCATCAGGGCCTGCCAATGCCTCTTTCAAATTGTTCATATTTATTACACAGTGCCAAGACAGCAGATGACAGGATCCTGGAAGCAGAGCTCTCCGCAGAGGATGGAAAACATATCTGAAAGTTGTAAGATGGCAGAGGAATGATGAAACTCTTGGCACTGCTACAGCAGCACAGCAGAGACTACTGAGGCATCCTCCTCCTGCAACAACTGCACTCTGTGCCAGCGTGTGTATTGATACAGACGTCTTAAAATTCATCAAGATACCTAGAAGTCCAACAAACAGACAGGCCACAAGAGCAGAGCAGAATGGTGTTCGGCAAAACACATGGCAGTACTTTGCTTAAATATATGTAAACACCAGAATAATCTCTCTGATCTACCAGTCTTCCAAGTGTTTAAAATAAGTGACAAGGTTGCCAATAATAAATGCTGAACCATACCTGATGCACAGCACTGAATCCTGCAGAATTTGTCAGGCCATTGGCTCCCTGGTAAATCCCTGTTGTGCCTAAAGGACAGAATATCACGGTCAAAAAACACACCAGCAAAGTAACAGGATATGTTCATACAAATAACTTCCAACGGGAAGTAAAGTACCGTCTCACTAGGAAAAAGCGTATCACAAATCTTGACAAATATAGGCTGTAAAGACTTAGGGCTATTACTGAGGTCTTCTTTCTGAAACGCATTCAAAGACAACCATTACATACACTAAAACAAACACTTATGGAGCTGGGAAACAAAGCTGGAAAACAAGGATTCAACCCAAATTTACAATTCAGTTACTTCTTTTTCCAATCAATAACGGAAGAGTATTTTTTATCATCTTCTCCTGTAGGAAATCCCCTCAGATTACATATACAACCACACCCATACTCTTTCATGCACAGGTATGTCCTAGAATTTGTCCTTATGGACCTGGTGTTGATATCCCAAACCTAAGAACAATACTGCTGAGATTTCTGGGACAGCAGCAGGGAGCAAAAACATTGCTTCACCTGGGGATATTAGGAAGAGAAAGGATGGACAGGTGAGTTTTACATGCTTCTGTACCAAATGAAGCAGCTGATGGCCAGCCAGACCTCCTTAGCTGGAGGAAACATTACCATGAAAATTTTATGGTGGAGAAGTAAAGTTTCAGAAAAGATCTACAGGAACAGTCCTCCTTTGCCTTCCATCAGGGAAGTGGTAGGAGAGCTGCAAGCTTCCCATCCCCTGGATCCTGCATCCCTGACAAGTTCTAGCCTTGATTTAACTCCAGTCTATGCTGTTTTCTATTTCAAAGTTTTGCATTTCACATGGGTGGAGAACTTCCTCTTGAGTTTGTGCAGTTTGATGAGAATCTACACCAAAAGCCTTCTTCCAGTGTTTTGCAACAGTGCTTGCTCCAAGAGCTGGCTGTTCATATAGAGGAGGCAGAAGCTGGACTATGCCATATTCCATCCTAATGGAAGGCGACGAGCTCCAAAGAGCACTCAGACCTACTACTTCCACAGTGAAAGAGGTATGATTTTGGTGCTGCATGGTCACAGTGGGCTCTTGTCTGGGCTTCATTCTGTCACCTTGATGTACCATCAGATCGAGCCCTAATCAGGCACTCAGCCTTTTTTTCTTATCTGGTTTCTTACCATGTGAATGACTTTGAGCAGTGCTGTTTTAACCATAGGACTCTTTGCACGTCTTCATGTGGCAACCTTTCTCCAAAGATCCACTTGCTTGTTTTTATTTTAAGACACCAGATTAGCTAGGGAATGGACAGCTGAACAAACTCCACTCTGCCAAGTGCAGCTACAAAGCGCACGCACTGAGAAATAAATCTCAAGCCCAAAAGAAACATGAGGGAGGACTCTGCCCTCCATAACTAACTTGCTGCCACATGTAGTCTTCCAAAAGTAAAAGGCAGAGAGGGGGAAAAGAGGTGCGGGTGACTGCCAGGTACCTGGAGGCCCGGGTCTCCACAAGCACCCTGTATACGCTGGCTGGGGAGCTGAGCCAGCACAGATGGGTTCAGGTGATGCCTCCTCCTGGCATTCATCTCTTGGAGGCAACTCTGGGTGGATAAGTATCCAATCCCTCCTCCTCCCCACAACCCATATGGGGAAACTGCCCGGAGCACCATCCCAAAGACAGCAACACATTCAGCTATTGGCATTTCCCCACCTTCCGCCCATGCTAAGCTTTGTTTTTCTGCAGGGATTTTCAAAAAGTCACGAGTATGTAGCAGGATAAATATATTCCTGTGGTAACTAAGCATTTCTCACCACTGCGAAGGGGAGTAATAGAGCCCCAGCGCTTACAGGCAAAACCAACCTTAACAGAACACAAAACAGCTCTTGTACACCAGAGCTCAAAACAATACAGGGGGGAATTTTTGATCTTCCTAAACTGTCATTTAGAAACAATCCATCATCCTTTATTAAAGCTGTCAAGAGGGGGATGAGTTACCTCGAGGGACTCACACTTTATGTGTAAATTGTGATGAGAACATGTTTATTGCTGTGCTACCTGCACATAATACCATAGGTTCCTGATTTTCAAACAATCAGAGAGAATTATAAAAAGAAGGAGAGATCTGCACAATTGGAATGAACTTACTCTGAACTTTGTACCAGCTGTGCAAAGCAAGTGTGTCCCTGCACACAGATGGTGGGTATGTGGGCAGGGAGAAAAGGGTAGAAACATAGGGGTGAGAGGATGGGGAATAAGTCACGCTCCATAGCTTTCCACAGTACCTTGAGACTAGACCCATGTGGTGGATTTTACACTGTCATTTTATAGAATACGTTTTTGCCATTTTAGCTGAGCTACCCCTGGTCCACGTTCAGGTGTCCCAACAGGCTGCTGCAGTCTGGCTCACTCTGCCCAGGGGATTTTCAAAAGGAAGGACTGTGGTGCCGACAGAAAAACTGAACTTGCTCATTTTTTTACCTGCATATTTAAATACTTGTGAAAGTGCTTAAAACTGGTATTTCCTATAACCTGAAGTTCAACAGGCCTGGAAACAGATTTTGGCAACACAGGTTCTTCACTTATTCTGGCCCCTGTCATTGTATCCTGACCAAGCAGGAGTATCGCTTGAGCATAGTTTGTCTAAATTGAGATCAAACACAACTCTCTCTTTCTGCCCCTACAGCGTTGCATTAGGAGAATGCAATACCCCCAAGCCCCAGCCCCCAGGGTATGCCTTGAGAGCTTCTAAACTCAGTGTATCTTGGCAGCTCAGTATTGTTATAGCAGAATAATTACAGATAAGAACACTTAAGACAACCAAACAACCAAAGCTAGTAAAAACTTGGAATTTCTTCCCAGCTGAACAAAGCACGAAAAGCTGGGAGAGGAAAATAAATAAATAAATAAATAAATAAAAATCAATTATCTGCATGGAAAAGAGAGTTCTTGAAGATTCAGGTTCAGAAATATTTCATTTCAACATTAACCTTTGTCTTGGGGACTACAGCTGTCTCATGAGGACTGCTATAGCTCAGTCCCTGTTCCACTTTACAGGCTAGACTGGAAAGACTATGTTTTCAATGATGCACAATCAGTTCAAATGGAAGGAAAACAAACAAGCACCACAGGCAATGAAAAAAAGGATAAACCCCCTCTCTTGTCATGAGCAGAGAATGAGGCCTGCTAGTTACAGTTTCTGTGAGCAGCCTTGTAGAATTCAGCAGTTCAGAACACATATTAGAACTGGCCCCAAATATTTGCTTTTCCTCCCGAAGTTGTTGATAAGAAATAAACATTTCTGTAATAAAATGAATTCTGCCACGTGCAATTTCAGTTTTGCATCAGTAAATTTTACTCTCAAGAAATGCTGGAAAATTATCAACAGACCTCACATGCCAACATTATCAATTTAGCCCTATTCCCCATGTAACCATTTTTTTCAAATACTTTCCCAGGTAATACCACTTCTTGTAATATTCAGAGATAGACTGGAATGACATTAGAAAACGGTGCTTATGTGGAATGCGGCACACCTAGGAAGCCTCTTGGTAAGCAATGTACACGAATGCCTGGCCCCCCTCCCATTTCTGAGTAGATACTGAGATTCTGAGTAGTCCCATTTCCACAGGACTTTTGCTTTCACACACATTGGCTTTTTTTCCTGACCTCTAAAGACAGCGCACTATCTCAAACTGCAGCTGATTTTACATTTGCAGTACTGTAGGTGTGTGAGCAAGCCATTTGTTTCCATCTATCTTGGTAGCTCAACGTCAAGTAATTGCATTCAAACTCCTACTTGCAAATCAGAAACAAGCCTAGGATCTCTCCCTTTGGATCTTCTCCATATGGAATATGGTTCACATCTGTGTTCAATCAAACCAGTTGCTAAATGTCACAATGCCCTCATTCACAGGTAGCTTAAAGAACATTTAGCTGGTAATAAAACAATCTGGACTCTAGAGTAGAATAGCTCTTCAGATGTACGGTACTGTAAATGTTCCTGTAAAGTATGTACATCACAAACACAATTGCATGAAAAGACACCGCATAAAAGGCGTGCATATGCCATACATATTCAGTGCCATGACTTTTCCTTGATAAGTAGATGTGGCCCTTCTCTATATGAGCGTCCAAGGGCAACATGTACAGAGAAACTCTTTGTGAGTTGATTGATGGTATATTCCTGTTCTCGTACAGATGGATTTCATTTGCTATTTTCCCCTCATTCCCTTTTTAATTCAAGTATTTTAAAGTCTATGCCATGGTCAATGATAATTTCAGTGGTGTGTCATCTGGACTGTGCTCCTGCAAAAACTTTAATGCCAGCTTCTCCCTCCTCTCAGTTTCTCCCTTTCTCGCTTTCAGTCACTGCAATAACAGGCTGCATTTCTTCCCTTCCTTTTCCAGGTATAAGCAAATAAAGAAAATAAGGGATTATTCATGGTTATTTTCAGTATCTTCAGAACTAAGGTCTGGCATTGCTAATTCTTTCATTTTATGAACACACAGTAGGACATAGGAATATTGGTGTCTTAGGGAGCTGTGATTACAGAGACAGGATGGGCCTGTAGTATAGTTCAGATCAATACCACAGCAAACTTTGAAAATTGTATTTGTGTCCTTGCGTTTCACAGGTCAGAGGGGCCCTGACATCAGGGAGGTATTCTCCTACTCTCCTGTACTGCTCAAAAGAGAATAGGCTGCTACATTTAGAAGAACAGATGGTTTGCACTTCCAGTATTAAATGAAATACTCAACAATCGGAGGAGGAGATATCCAGGTTCAACACAGGAGGACAGAAGAGCATTTATCACAGCTCTCCGGGTAGCCAGCAGCAATTTTGAGTCCATGAACACTCAAAAGATGGAACACTGGACTGAGATGAGGGTGTTCAGAGGGTGGCTACCACGGGCACTTCTGAATGTGCGTGAAATAGAACAACGAAGCTTAGCTCCAAGTGTTTCCTCTAACTTAGAGATGAATTGCACAGTGGTTCCAGGGGGAGTTCTCTCAAAGGATTATTTGATCACTTAGCACTAATAAAATAAATGCCTACAGGGTTCAGCTGAATTGCATGGTATTTTACAAGCTTGCATATAATGGTTTGTGTATTCTTACATCAGCAAGCTGTTTTCCTACAGGAAACAATGTTTACTGTCAACGATGCAAGGAAAGGCCTTAGTCTAACTCCCAGCAGAGTATGCATTACTCTATGCTATGAAGAACATCTGGCTGAAGACTTGCATGGTCATTCAGAAAGGTTCTTTGCAGAGCTTTAGCTCTCTGACAAGCTAATGTTTCCTGCAGTAAATATTGCCTTCTCCAAGCTGCTACTTTTTTAGTGAGAGGTTAAGCACTCATCAAAATTACCTCCCACCAGCTATACTCCAGTGCCTTGTAAGATTCCAAATCCTACAACATCTGCCTGCATTTATTGGGCAAGAAAACTCATAAAATGTTGCATGGCTGTCAGCTGTGGAGGTATTTCAAGACTATCTGACCTGTTAGAGGAGAAAAAAAACTCAACCCATATGTACTTTGCAGCATATTGCTCAACTGTTTGCCATTAGGCATAATGAACTGTTCCCCAAAACCAGTCTTGTATTTTTGTCTGGAAGGGCTCAGACAGTATAGGGAAGAGCACACTATTAACCTAGATGAAAAGCATGATTCTACAGTGTTATAGCACTTGACTTCAGCAGTGTCTATTAAAGGACATTGCTCCCAGAAGCATATGAACACCTCCTGCAGACAATAATCTCAGATACACAACCCATTTAAAATATGTCCATTTGTCTCCCACTACAATCCCATTCAGTCCTGCTAGCCTGACCAGGTGTCTGAGGGCACTCTGAATGGTGATATAAAACACATTTCATGGTACAGTTTTTCTGAGTCAAAGCTCTTCCCCTGCTGCCTGCTTCTGGGAGTACTCAACCCACAGAGCCTCAAAGAGCTTTAATAAGTGATGACCGGAGCAGTTTTAGGGGCCTGGCTTTTACTATCCTTTTGAGCCTGGTCACCTGTATACTCAATCCAGCTCAACAATGGTGTTGAAAGTGTTGGGATGGTTTATATTTACTCTCAGGATTTGAACTATGGGAAAGCAATTAAATTTTATTATATTTTGAGAAAGTGTTCCTTTTAACCACTCCTATGAAATGATGCTGTAGCTATAGAAGGAAATCACCCTGGACTGTCTTTAAAAACAAATCACAAGGAAATGTTATGGGCCAAAAAGTGAACATCCTTACAACAATTACTTTATTTGGGTGACTCCATGGACACCAAAGATTAAAGATTCCTCCAGCTGCAGTTTCATCCTGGACACAATCCTCCACTGACAGATAACAAGACATGATAAAGGAAAGCTGGATTTGCCACCTCCTGTGCTGTTTAGTGGCTACGAGATCCCAGTCCCCAGGTCAGCATTAAAATCTAACTAGCCCTATAACATCTGCTGTCGTGCAATTGGGGATAAAAATCTGGCTTGTGAGCACAGCCACATATTTAGCAATTCCATTCCCCTTGACCAAGGTGGAAAAGAAAAGAGTGAGCTGGGCAGCGTGTCTCCACTTTCTGACCCATTATCTGGGATCATGGTAACTCTCAATTGAACACTCTAGAGCTAGGTGTTTGCCCCAAGGCTTTTCCAGCCCCTCTGTGGACTGCCTCAGTACTGCAGTGCCTCCAGGAAAAAAACCACAACAGTGGCCAACAGTGGATGCTCAGAGAAAAGTGTAAGAAACAGGACAAAAGCAGAGTGATCTTTGCCCTGGTATTGCCTTGCCAGCTTCAATTAAACTGCCAGTTACAGACTTTCTAAGCCAAGATTATATCCTCCTATTTTTATCTTTGATAACTGTCAATGGGCTCTTCTTCAGACAGTGCACGTATTCCTACAGTTCTAGAGGTCACAGTATTGTAGTGAAGAAGTTTCATTGTTTAAACCCTGCCAATATAAATACAAAGTGCATCCAAATTACATATAAAAAAGCCCCTGCAAAAGCATTCTCCAATGCCAGCACAGGAGTTAAGAAACTCCTGAGTTGCACAGCCTGTGCTAACTGAAGCAGGGTCAGACCTTATTTGTCCACAAACGCCATCACAGTCTTTGATCGTATGGCTGTCTATTTTTTTCACAAGATCATTACCTCACACAGTGCCTGGAAATGAGATACAACAGAAAGCAGTACCAGTACTGCACCAGCATAATGAATCTGATGTTTCCTAACTTTCAAGTGCTTGACTATGCAGGTATGATGTTTCTTCATATAGATGTTTATATGTAATTTTACACTAGCTCTTCTATTGCCTTCTAGATATTTTCAAGAAAACATTATTAGGTATACCAAATCAATTATTCAGTGAAGCTTCTACAACATTTTAGCATATTCTATGCCAACTGCACTATAAGCTGAATAATCAAGGCCAAGTTAGTAATTTCCCAAGCTGTTACTATCCTATGGTTTTTGGTTTTGTCTTTTTTACATCCTACAAGTGATGTAAAATCCACAAACGGGAGCCTCTGTGACATCCACACATCTCTGTGACTATTTTCTATGCTGATTTTGCTCATTAACCCCTGTTTTGAGTATTCTACCTGACCTCCACAAATGCTCCCAAGATAGTCAAGAAGCAGGTTAGGAAAATGTCACTCCTTTCTTCTCTGTTGGCTCCCACACACCACACACAAACTGTATTTTCTTTATCCAGTCCCTTCACTATTGTCCCCCTACCTTATTGCTTCTCTCATTCACAACTGTCATGCCTGCTTCCATCTCCCTGATGCCATCCTCTGCAAGCCTGATGACAGACTGCTTTTCACACTGAGGAAAGAGTTGCTCCTAAGTATTTGCAAAACTGATGTTTCAAAATACTAATTTTCCACAATTCCTCCAAAACTTCTGACACTGTGTAGGAGGCCAAGATGCTCAAATTACTGCTCCTAATGCAGATTAGTATTATTATTCTTCCTTTATACTTTTCCTAACTCCTTATCTACCCTAATCCATGAGCAAGGCTCATAGTTGCAGCGATAACGTACAAACAGCATCATCACCACCACTGGGCAACACTCATACATTTTGTTTCAGTGTGAGCACCCAGGTGGCCAGCTAAACTTTATGGATATCGAGTCTGATCTTTTGTACAGGACAACCACAGAGTTTTATCCAACACTTCCTGGGGTGAACCAATGACATGTCTCACACTCAAATATATCCTTCTAAAACTACCTGTAGTAGTTCTTAAGCAGAGATTTGGACAGACACTCTGAAATACAGGCAACAAGCTAGAAGAATGAAGCCTCATGAAGTGCAAGCCAGCTCTCCACAGCAGGCAGCTAGGTGTGGGCAGAGCTCTCCTCCACACATCACTCTGGTGAAACCTCCTCTTGAGCACCTCAGCAGACAGCAGATGCAAGATACCTCCAAAATAAATGCTCTGTCTCACAGAAGACTCCTGGATTTGGCTGTACCACCATCATCTCTACAGTTAATATCATTTTGCCCTTACTTCTGAGTTTCCATGGGTGCTATTCAGCCATGAGAACCTGTGTCCCCACACAAGGTGTAAGCCTTACCACAAAGCCTGGTGTTCCTCAGGGACAAAGACATTGCCAATAAACCCCCGATGAGCCCAAACAGAGCAGAAGTTACAGATGATTTGTCAGCCCGTTTCTCTCTTACAAACACACATTTGCTCCCCTAGCTTCAGGACCATCCACCCTGGTGTCTACCCCTTCCAATAGCATATCCTCTTCCCAAGTCCCTCCTTGTTTAATAACGACCAAGGAATGAGTTCTGAATGGAACCTCAAAAAAGCAGTAAATGGGAAAAGTCAGAGCAGGGCTTTCTCCTTGGGTAGCAGTAGCACAGATCCTCGCAGCTTACAGTGCATCACTGTCAACACCTTTGCCTCTCCCCTTGACTTCCGCCTCCTGCAAGATAGCTCGTTTTTAAGATAGCTTTTTTAAAACAAAGTAAATGTAGCATGGTCAGCCCCTGGTGTTTAAAAATCTTTGAAAGGGACACTGTGCTGTTATCCTGAAGAACCTTGTATTTACACTGTAAAAAGTGAGGTCTGACCCCTCCTGAAGAGAGGCCTCTCCCTGCTGAACTCACCATGGAGTGGAGCACAGCTTTACAGCCACAGTTTTAGACTGCAACTAATGCAAACCAGCTGTGAAGCAAAAGCTTTTGAAAGAGACTACTCATTTTCTCCTGAGGTTTTTATTTTATGAATCTAAGACATCTGAGTGACAGTTTGCTGAGAACATGCTCTTGCTCGCCTTTATTTTCTGGGACTTCAGATGGATTCACTATCTGTATGCCGAACTGCGATCCATGTTTCTCAAGCGTAGACTGAAATTTCCTTTTCTCACACATTTCATCACTAAGTACTTAAAGAATCAAGCTTAAAATTAAAACATGCCACTTCCTTTGCAAATTCATGCACACAGAGCTAACTGTTCATGCCAGATAAGATATTTATGGCCTCATATTAAATATGTAGCACACAAACTGGCACACAATTGCAAGAAATTCAGGCAGCTCTTGCAAAAAAATTTGTCTAGGTTATCCAAATATTAAAAAGAGCCAAAATGTTTCCAGTGTAAGAAAACACTTCAATTGATTAAATACTCTGATTCATAAGCAATTCATTCCACAAACATAAGCAACACATGTAATTAGTCCATTTGAAATCAGCATTGTACAAAAGAAATGCTGCTTTCTATTCATTCATTATTTGACAGCTGATCAGAATGGACTCTACAAGGAAAACAAATGCTCAGCAGTAGCAAAGAATTTCACTGCGTAGGTCTTTGGCCCCAAATTTATGTCTGTAGCGAAATCAATACTGCTTTGCAATTCCTTGGCAAAGGAAAGTTATCTCGGTTACATAACTGAATTTTCCTTTGTAATGTAAAAAGTATTTTGTGGGTAGATAGATTTGGATATTAAAAAAAAGTAGTGGTCAAATCTTTTCCTGCCCAACGACAGTATCCTCAGTGGTCTTTGGCCACAGTTTTAACCGTTGTGCAATTTCATAGTTTCACACCAGCTGTCATTTTAGCAATAATAACTGAAGAGCAAGGTATTGTCTAGGAATTAATGACAAGCTGAGAAGAGATGGCCTGATGTGCAATAAAGGGCTAACACATGCTCGTGCAACCACAGGAAATGCTCTGTAAGCTGGTTGCTATTGCTCTCTCTGCATAGCTGATGGTTTTCTGTTAGCTAATGTGCTGGCACAGTTTTCTTTTTGTATTTTACATAGCTCATTAAATGATAAGTTTCTTATATTCCAAAGATTTCTCCCCCACTCTCAGCAAGAACAAGCAGCTTCCTCAATTGCCAGTTAAGACAGTAAGCTCTTTGGGGCAGAAGTTGAGTATAACCTTCATGTTTTATGTTCAATTTCTATCATTGGATAATAATTTTACCAAAAGTCTGAACAAATCACTGAACTGCTAATTGTCAGAAAATGTAAACTTGGAAAAATGTGTGCTAAAAAACTCAATATAATTCTAATATCTTGCCTAGGGTGTTGTTTGGGGATTTAGTGCTGTAATCGTACACTTACAAGAAGATTAAGAAATGGCATAGTCCTTGAAGCAACATTTATTTACCAGCATTATAAATTTATCCCTTTAAAGACAAAAATCTAATGCAAGCTGTTACCTCCTCTTCCAATTCATGACTCTAAAAATGAGTGGCAACCCCAGACTGGCCACAAGCATATTTCAAATATCTTTGCTTCATTATGAAGCAAATTAATTCTGTAAATACAATAATGACATGAAACAACAGTGTTATACAGCACTGGTTAAAAAGAAAAAGTCACTCCTTCAGAGTAAATAAGTGAATACCAGATTTCAGTCTATTTGAATGTTACTCGAAGTTTGACAATATACTATCATAGCCATTGTCACCTGGCAATTAAAATCATTATTTCTATCTATAGTACCTTTGTGATACAGTTTCATGTCATTTTTATGAGCTATGGAACTGGCCAATCTCATCTTTTATATTTTTATATGTGTGTGACATACTGCATTAGTTATTTGGCTTATAAACCCTCCCACATTTAATTTATTTTCATGCTAGGGAAGCGTGAAAATACATTTCCCCTTCTGGCTGCCTGTAAAATAGTTTTTCTTCTTTACCACTTAAAGACCAAAAGAATGTTCTATCCTCATTCTTGCTTTTTAGTGGATTCTGTTCTCGCTCAAGACCAAGATGCAGTTGACAATTGGAGTTAAAGATGAAAAGCTGAATGCTACCCCATTACACCTGCATCATCTGTGTTTGTAATGACAATGAACAGACTTAAGAGAGAGCAGAATTTGGCTTCAGAAGTACCGTGTTACTGACAACAGCCATCAGAGAGGTGAGGCTGCAACCTGACACGTGTATCCCAGCCAGAGTTAGTGCTGGTACCAAAGAAACAGGAGAGGAAACAAACCAGCACCAACTATGTTGGCACTTACTGAAGGAGAACATTTGTCCTAGAGCCCCATGAGACAATGTATTTGTCACTTCCGTCATTTATTCCCTGGTGATTGGCGTAACACACCTACGACGGGTACCTATTTGCTGGCTGGACCATGTAACTCATAAACGAGGGGACAGTGAGGAGGAATCAGAGGCTGCACAATCTGCTGAATATTCACAGTCTGACCATCCACACCCTCCTGCAGATGACTTCACTGCGTTGCTCTGGGAGCCGGTTCTCAATGGAGGCAAACAATACCAAAGTTATTTCACTTATGTAGTTGAGCTACTACCGTCTTACAATACTTGCAGAGATTAACTTAAGAAAATAATTTTTTCCTCGCACTTTAAAATACAAAACTGAGCAGCACACAGTCCTGGAGATACCTTTCCTTGCTGATCCCCTGCACGTCACCCTCTTCAAGATCCCTCTTTCAGCATGGTGCAATAAACATTTTGTCCCTGAAGTGGGGGTTGAGAGCTTGACTCTTAAATTCCCCCTGAAATCTGATTTTATAAAAATATTTAAATAAAAGTTTGTCCTTTTCAGCTGGTTTAGCCCATCACCCAGAGTCCCTGCCTGGGTCAGAATGGGATGACCAAAAGGGCTGATGTGAACTTGGCAGAAGTCTCAATGGACCTGGAGCTGGGTGGCATGGAGAGTTGCTTGCTCGCATTAGGTAGACAGAACGATCACCTCCCCACCCCCAAGTGCTGTGGCGTGGGAAAACACTGAGCACAGATTCCTCAGTAGCACTCAGCACAGGAAGGCTCCTGGCTTCTCACTCAAACCTTTCACTAGCACTCAGCAAGGTAAATAAACCATACGGTCAGGAAGCTTCAGACTGTTCCTCTCATGAGCAAGGAGAAGAAGGGTGGAAATATTTGTTTACAACAGGAAGACACATTTACTCCTGCGCCCTTTGCCTTGGAGTAGGCACCTGCCACTTGCAGAAACTATTTTCCTCTGTTTTCTTTTGCATTAAAGGCTTAGTGAGCTGGCTGAAATGGTCTTCCTGGCATAAAAACCTGAAAAGAAGTGATTTCACCTAATACCATAGCATTGCGCTAGGGAACATTACCTCAAAGCACTTTGGGTGCATTCATACTCATACACATATGCATTAAGTTCCTCCCAGCCTGTTTTGGTACAACACATGGTTGTGTCACTATTGTTTGCACGTGTAACATTTTCAAGTGCTGATGCACAAAATTTGTTTGTCTAAACCTCTTTATTGAGCAAAGGGGCCATCTTAAAAACTTCAATCCCAAGTAAGTCAAGAGTTTGCCTTTTCAAACAGCTCAGATTCTTCTAAACTAACACAAAGCACATGTGGAAGCTGTGTTCTGGGGAAACAAAAACCAACAGAAACCTAGACAGGAATAATACACTGATCTTCCAAGGCAGCAAAAGAAAACACCGGTAATTTGTCAACAGTGGTGTTAAAGCCATCAGTATCTAATATAGCAGTTAGTCAGGACAGAGCGTGACTGCTATTGCTCCAGGAGAGCACAGACCCAGCACTTCAGCCTATCAATGAAGCTGTGACTCTCCAGTACCTACAACTGCTGGTAACTGCGAGCCACGGTTTCACTAAAAAGAGAGGACTTCCACTGCTGACAGCATAACAAAATCTCAAGACAAGACTGGTATGTTCAAGGAGCAAAATAGAAGCCAAAAACTGAACTCCTGTTAAGAGTAGGACAGGTGAAACTTGTAGGAATCAAGGTGACACAAAAACCACCATAGGCTACAGGGTATTTTTTATTATTTTTGTGTCACATTCAACCCAGGTGTCTCCAGCATATCCCATGAGGCATTCAAGCCACAAAAACCACCTTAGTGTTAGGGATATATGCTCTGACAAAACTAGCACGTGAAGTCTCAGCGGAGGGTCATCTTTCAGTCTTCAGCTTCTTAAATAACTTCCGGAATAAAACAGATTTTACCTTGTTTGCCAGTTTTCATAACTGTTTAGGATTTTATTTGCTCTTAGACTTAAAATCTAAGTGGATGTTCTGTCTACCTTTCACACTCAAGGTTGAGCAGAATTGACAGAATTGACAGTGACAGCTTTGCAAGGGGGATAGCTAAGTGTAATGACACAAAAGGGCATTTTGCCTAGAGGTTTTAAAAAAGACCCCCAACGATATCAAAAAGCAAAGTGAGAGACTTGATCTCTCTCCCCTTCCATGGCTTCTACAAAAACTTGGGAAAGCCCTGCAATTCCTCTTTGGTTTTCCAACCCTTGGAAGATCTCTGAGGGAAGGACAATGCCAAGGCAGAGCTTTATCCTCGTGTGCATTCACCTTCCCTCCAGGAAAGTCACTCCCCTTGGAGTGACTTTTTTCCTCCAGTGAAACAGCCTCTCAGAGAGCTCGTGTGCCTGTGGTACAGATGGACTAGCACTTCTGCTGGGAGGGCTGCTGCAGTTGTATCTGAGCTGCTTTTAATCGAGCAAGTCTGGATACGTATAGCCACAGCAGAAAAGGGTGCAGTATGTTTAGCCTGTGTGGCTGATGGGCTTCCTGACTCTTCCCGTTCACAAGCACCTAAATTGGGCAATTTTAAACTACTTGAGCTATGTTCATTTGTGCTACTGTCACATCTTTGACAGTAATGAAGGTATTTGCTAAGAAACAGCAAGAATATTTGCATTTTGATCTCTTGGAAATGTTTTTTTAACGCTTGGCTCAGTTCATGCACTCATGGCAATTCATGCTTAATGCAAGGCACTTTCAAATGCAGGTGTGCCAAGGTTCAGCAGAAGACAAAATCTAATCTTTACTTTTTACTAGTCATGTTCAATACAAACACCAAAGTGGACTCAGAAATGAAGCCTACAGGTGAGGAATGAAACTGCACTGCCAGGGGACTCAAGGTAGAGACACAGAGATGGAGTGATATTTTAAGGACATTATCTGTTTCTCAGAATATACTCATTATTCTTCTTACATGTAAAATGATTGATAAAGCTGAAATAGTTATGTTATGGTTCCTCTCATCTGCTATTGTTTTGTTAGAATTTATCATTCTTTGCAGGATTGCCTGGACAGGTGGTTTTAAATTCAGATTACACAGAGTACATCCAAATTTCAGTACTCCTCCTCCAACTCATGCTTAATGACTCAGCAAGTCCCAGGAAAATAAATAAATACACATCAACATAATTCACAAAGATCAGGAACAGTACACACTGAAGGAAAAAGCACATGGAATACCAGCCAAATAATCAAAACCTGCCATATGCAGTTCAGGTTTCTGACCAACAGCACCAAAATGCTCAAAGAAATCAAATACCATGCTAGAAATCAGCTAAAGGGAATCACAAATGAAATTCCACCATTTTAATTTAATTTACACTTCTTAGCAATTCAGATTTAAACCCATGACTTTCTTGGCAAGTCAACATTCAATCTCCGGAGAGTTGGTGTTTCTTACAGCTTCTCAAATGGAATGACCAGAAAGGAACTTTAAGTTTTATTTTTAGACATAAAAGTACATTCTTGGTTGTACAACAAAATAAAGCGTTATAAAGCTACAAGCACAATGCACTGTCTTTGAAGCCTTAAGGGAATCAAATTGATTATTTTATAATCAATTATTATTCTGACAACAATAAAACAGTTGTTCTGAACTTACTAAATCCTAGCCCAGTAACCTAGAGGAAAAAACAGCTGGTTTCAGCTCTGCTCTTCTGAACCTCACCTCAATAGTCTGTGGGTAATTAATGATGTTGGTACTTTGGGATTTAAAACAGGCAGATATATCTTAACAGGTATCAGTTATGCCTTAACAGTAAAAAAAAACCCAAAAACTTTTTAGTATCAAGGTATCAGCTTTTGAAAAAAAAAATTAGTGGAGACAATATACAGCAGTTTAACCTCAGAGCAGTTTGTTCAGGACAGCATAGGGCAGAAGCATAATTCTAACAGTACCGTTTGTACAAAGTGTAAAACCACCTTTGTTTTGCTTCCACTCAGAATCTAGGAATTCACACTAACACAACAATCCCAGGTACACCGTCACAAAATTATTAAAAAAAAAAGAAAATACAGTTTCTGAAGAAAGGCAAAACTTAAACTGATCATATGTGAAGTTTTGCTAGGGTATACTAGTGCTAAATCCAGTACCTCAGTCAGAAATTAATGCCTCGATGAGCAAAACAGATCTATGAAGACTTACCTCCTTCCCTATCCTGACTGCCTATACCTAAGCTTTTCATTGTAATTGCAAAAGAATTGGTCTAATATGGAGGTACAGGATTCTGACTTCTCACAGCACATCCTGCAAGGCACCAAGCTGTACTCACCGTGCATCTGGTATGTGTATGGTGCTTGTCCGGCGGTCGGGGTACTGAAGCTTGATCCGTAGCTAAGAAACCCACTCTGTCCTGGGGAATGGCTCAGGCTGTCCTCTGTTTTAATGCCTTTGGGGCATATAGTAGGAACCAAGAGCAGAACATGAGTGTTTGTCATATAAAGGTATAAAAAAAGCAAGTTTAGGAATTAACAATTTTTCAGCTAGATTTTAACCCAATAAACTTTTTTTCCTACACTTTTTTTTTTAAATTATCTGCATTACCCAACCAGGTCTCCTAAATAATAGAGTCAAGTAAATTCATCACAAATAACATCTGAGTCAGCTACATCCTCTATCCATACCCAAATGAACTTTTGCTAAGATGGGTAAACAACCATGAATAATACTGTTTTCAAAACAATTTCTGAACAAATAGTTTTGGTCTAGAATTCAACAAACTCACTGGCTCATGAACTTTCTGAGCGGTTATCAGATGCAAGCAATGATTAACAAAGCAACAGGACCTTCAGTGAAATAACCTCAAGGCTTCTGTTCTCAACAGAGTTATCTTTCACTTGCATTATATTTTCACCTTTGGTAGCAAAATAATATTGGCAAGTCATACAGGAGGGTTATCATCTATTCAGTTAGATGTAACATACAGTTCAGGAACAACAGGTAAGCCCTGAAGCCACAAAAACCTTTTCATTACTAAAATCAGGCAATTAAACTGACAATTTACAGGGGAACAGCAATAGCTGAATTAAACATTGCAAGATGAAACCTTTGCTGGTGTGAAAGGGGTTGATATTTTATTCTGAGATGCTGCTGAGATCATACAGCTGTATTATTAAAATAAACAGCTGAAAGGTGCATCTTATTATGAACCCTTTGGGCATGATTCTTCCCTCCTTTGCATGCCTATTTGCACAAAACAAAAAATGGCCATTGGACACACCCTGAGTGCTAGGACTAAACAAAGACCCTGCTGATGTTCTGGTCCTGGATTTACACACTTCCCAGGCTGTTGCCTACAAGTGCTAAAAGATGACAAACTTGCCAAAAGACAAGTTGAATTCACATGCCTTTCACCAAACACGCTGTCTTCTAGCTTAATGACTCTTCAAAGCAACAAGTTTGCATTTGCTCAGGTTGAATAAGTTCTCCCAGGTAATGTTTTCTCTAATAAAAATCACTTCTTTTAGCTTTAGGTGAGAATAGCTGCAATGCAATTTGAGTACAAGTTAGCAACAAGATGACAATGCTTCATTGTGAAACGCAGGAAGTTTATTTGGACAGTGAATGAACATGTGTTGGTGCAAGCGTCCGGCTCCATTTCTGCTGGAGAAGCAAAGGTATTTGCAAGTGTGCTCAGAGAAGCCACTTTTCATAACATCCCGTGCTTTTCAATTACATCAGCACTCCGCATGTGAGCATTCAACCTACCCCAGCTACAATTAATCTTCATCGAATGGGCCTTTTTGGAAGTCTCAGAATTGTTGTCAGACAGCGAAATAACTTAGCACCAAATTAATTTCCACACAATGTTCTGTTTTGTCTAGAAACTGGCCAAGTTTTATTTTTGTGCCTAAAACCAATACTGCTTCATTGTTCTTGGTTGTCAGCCAGGTGGAGCTTTTCATATGCTGTGTTGAGTATTTTAGAGAGGGTATGTGGGCTGGGGGAGGGAAATCACTGCTCAAGGATGCTAAGAGGTCATCCGCAGGATTTATAAGCAGCATATGGGCCTGACACATGTATGCCCTAAAGACTCTAGGCAGTAGCAAATGGCTCTACTTTCACCTGCTCTAACAGGACAACTGTTCAGTTTGCCTTGGGAATCAGCCAGCTGATGCAAACACACAAGTAGCTCCAGGAAAGGGTCTCAAAACATTCCTCTCATCATCCTCATAGAGCCTTGGCTCTGTCAAGCCCATCTCCCTGGCCTTCCAGACCATTGCATTGACTTTCCCTTCAGTAAAAGCCTTGTCAATGGCTGTATAAAAGCTTCTTGTTGGAAAGAGATACTGTATTTGCCAAGCAAATGAAGGTGTTTAAGAGTACAAGAGAAAACGAATGGAAACAGAACTATGAAGCCATTTTAATGCTGCAAGACTCAGCACTCACAGGATCAGCTGGGAATAAGAAGCCCAAAGCTTTCTGTTAAAGAGCTGTACCTAGGCAAGAGTGTATCTCTTTAGTCTTTAGGAGTGGAAAGAACTTCCCTGCTCCCTCAAGAGCTCAGTATTTCCATGCAGAGCTTGAGGACACTCTTAACACTCGGTTTACCAGGCATTCCTCTGTCAGGAGTGCTGGTTTAATTAGTCCCCTGCCTGAATCCCCCAGCTGCTCCTGCCTAGCACCGTCGCCTCACAGCTGCTGGCAAGGCTGTGCAGGGAACAAAACTGACTGGGGTTAGAAAACTGTAGGTTAGCACCTATAGCTAACAACTGTCCATTTAAATACGAACCACCTTCCAAAACCAAAGTAGTCTGTATCATTTCACCCATGTTTTATTCTGCTCTGTATCCTGGTTCTTCCATAATAATATACAAAAAGTTTTTCTTAAAGTAGCTTGTATCATTGAAACTCCAGGAAGAATCAAGGAAGGCAAAGTGTAGTTTAACTAAATACCATATGTACAGTAAGAGACTTTGTCTTGGCAGCGAGTCATAGGAACACTCACCAGCTACTACTCCTAAGTGGCACATCCTACTGAACCGGAGTTTCTCATGCTGTCACATACCCTACTACTGACTGGCTCCAAACTTACCTAGTTTGTAAGATCATAACCCAGGATATCAAGAGCTGATCGATAGTTCAAAGTAATCCTAACATTTTTAACCAAGTCAGATTTTCCTCTAAGCCTAGGAAGAGAACATTGCCAAGACAGAAACGACCTTGTAAATGACAGAAATTACATTCTAAAGCTTAAGACTTCAAATGTATTTTCCTAGAAGCAAGGGGACGATGTCCTCAAAGGTAACATGATGACAGAGTACTCACTGTAGGAGGGTATGCCATAGGGCTGCCCCGGAGGAGGATAGGCAGTATATGCAGCAGCCTGCTGGATTCCCGTGCTGTACTGAGTCTGTCCATATGTTGCCATTGTTGGGAAAGACGGGATTGTCACTATATGGGGATAATGTCTATTCAGAACAAGAAAACAGAAGGTCTAAGGCAATAGTTACTGTACATGATCTTCTAGAGCACATGTAGAACACTTCTAGACATTTTGATATGATAACAACCGAAGTATGATGGCCAATATTTTGGGAACTCAGAATTGCCTAGACTGGGACAAAAGTTTGTTTCAGTATACAGCTCCTGGTATGAGCTGTTAAGATTAAGCTACCTAAATGCATGGGGACTTTAAGACTGTGCAAAACATGTGCAAGTTAAAAAAATGAAATAAAATCAATATTCCGATTTTTCATTCTGAGTTTGCCAAAGAAGCGAGTGTCATGGGAAACCTCTGACATTTCAACATATTCCTCTGTGGTCACTGATAAACACAACAATATTCAAACTGATAAGGTTTGGATTATCCAGGGTTATGAAAGTACAATGCACAGTACCTCAAACCTTCTTTCACTCCATATCTAACAAGATTAAGAACCAGTTACTTCATTGGGCCACAGATGAGCAGGGCAACAAGTGCATGGGCTTAAGGTGAATGCTTTTTAAGGTGACAGAAGTCTGCACAAAATGGCTGTTCAGCAAAAGTTTTTAAATTACAGCACTTGGCATGAGCACTCACTTTCCGGAGTACAGATGGAGAGGACACTGTGGTGCTGCTTTGCTGCTGCCTGGAAAACAAAAGTGAAGGGTCACAGATTTTCATCATGTTCTATTCTATGGCCAAGCTGATACCGCTGTTTTCACCACTGCTGGTTTGAGAAAAATATACAGGAATTAGAAGACTTTGTTCTTAGCCAATCTCCACAAACTGAAGTAGGTAAGAAAGCTATTCTCCACTTAACAACAAATATAGATTTAGTTTTTAACTGAGGGTGATACTGACTGATTGAGCTACCAGTTTCTTCTTCTCATGGGACCGATATCAATCATGAAGCTGGGCTCCAGTGGGATGACTCATATACTAAAGGCTATAAAAGCAACTACTATGATTACTGAAGTGATTTAAGCTCGCTGCACTTTTTGCCCTTTTGCTTTTTTTGGTACTCTCCTAGACCATCACTCACTTTCTTTAATGTTCATCAAAATATATCAAATCAGAATAAACATTAAAAATAAAATATTGTAAATCTCCTTACTATTGAATTTTTAGACTGTAACCTACCTTAGTGACCTGCCAGCGATCAAAATATTAAACCAGTAGAAAATGTATCACACAGGTTACGTGCAGGATGCCTTCCAATGCACCAAACAGTTGTGTCCTGCAACACTACCAAAGAAACGTGTGCCACCATCTTTATTTAGAGATAGATTTAGCTTTAATTAATTAAAATTTTTAAAAATCCAAAAACCTGCAAGTTGCCTGTAAGTTGTACTGAAAAGATCATACCTAAATGCCACCATGAGTATTATGCAGGTTGCCTCCACAATGCCATCCAAATTTTGCTTCTCAGTTCCTGGCTGGAGCCGTTAGATGTTATTACAGTGCTATAAATGCCACAACACTGTCACAATAATCAGTAATGACATTGGGCACAACAGATTCAGCCTCTCTATCTGCTTGCTGCGTCCATGAAAATGCCAGACTAACTGCACGCAGCTTCTCCATGCAGGGAGAACATCAAGCATCACATTATCCACTAACAGCAGCACCACCGCCCTTGACACTGGCTGCTGTCATCTATAGTGCAATTTGCTACAGGGAATAGGAAATACCACCCAATCCCATGCAGAAGATGATCTCTCAACTGCAGGTGCACACACTGGGTGGAAAGGGAGATTCTTGCAGCGCCCCTGATGCCTGCACATTGCTACTGCCAAGCAGGACACATCTGCAGTGCTGTCCCATGCGTCAACAGGGATGGATTATCTTCAGTATGAAGTTGTCCAAAACAGCACCACTTCATTTGTTCAGCTGTTTGTAAGTTGGTGAATTAAACATTTATACCATGTTTTATTTAATGAATGATGCAAGTACATATAAGGTCTAAATACATGCAAATAGTCCTATGGGTTTGACTAACTTGTTATGCCATAAACATGGACATAATGTCCAAAAAGATCCGACATGCTCACATATGAAATGTTCATTCTTCCTGATTTAACTCTCGTTAGAAATTGTTTTTTCCTACACAACCCTTTTTCACAACATTTTACATGGCTTTATCATTTTACATTATAACATGGAGATTACACCAAAGTATTTTTAAAAACCACAGCCATTTAATCTGATAACTTTTTAAACTAAATTTAATTAAAAATGCGTTTTTATCTTTGTTCACTTGTTTATGGAAAAACCCCCATGGAGGTACATGAGTTCTAACTAAGAATATTAATTACTAGATATGATTCTTTTTTTAGGATGTTAATTTGTATAATGTTTGCTGTATATAAAAATAATAATAATGAAATTTAAATTTCCTAGGAAACATAATATTGAGGTTAATAAGACTGAGCTGGATGTCCTAGGAAACAAAAACATTTTATTAAAAGATGGAAACATCTAAACCACACACTTTCTTCAAAAAGGAGGCCTTTTTTTCCACAAACTCAGAAATCTTCAGATATAATTTTATTCTAAATAAATAAATAAAATAATATCCATGTGCTCCTTTCTCTCTTCCCCAGGATAATTGCAGTTGTTTAATAGGAACTACACATTAGGTTAGAATAGATTTAAAAAATGTGAAAATAAAGGTGTCTGTTCTTAGGTGTTTACTGAACGGTTCTCTGAATCTGAGAGCAAACAGCCTTTTTTTAGTAATAGTCCTGAGCCTCTCGGCTCTCTCCCCAGCAACCTGCCACCCAGCCGAGTACCTGCAAGCTGACTGCGACCACTTTCTTGCCCTGTACTTACCTTTAAGAGTCTCCCAACTGTTCCATGTGCAGTATCAGAGCAGTGCTACTGCAGCATTGTTGATTTAGGGAAGGTGGCTCTGGTAACAAAGGCACTGATGACTGGGGGGAACAGGTTTCAAAGCGAGCTGGCCAGGACTGCATCGACACTGCTGCTTATTATTAAGAGAAAAACCCAGCTTGGGTACATCTATCTGTGCAGCAACAGACCCCAAGAGCCATCTGTCCACAAGCCTATGCACTGGACTCTAATGTCTTTCTTAGCACCACGCTGAACACCTGTTACACCCCCTTCATCTCCTCCCTGGGTATGAAGAAGAAACAGAACAAACTCACCCAAATACAGCCACTGTGATCAAACACACTTTCATCACCTGCTCTTCGTCCTCCAAAGTGCTCTCCTGTGCCATATCCCTCTCATTGCACCCTCCTCCACAACAAATTCAAGCCTTGTGCCCTTTTTGATCCCACCTCTCCTAAGCTGTCCCCCAGTTCTGCCAGAGCTTTACCTCTGGCTGAGTACACCCCCAAAACACCACAGAGGGCAAATATCACAGCTACGACCCCGTTGTGTCCTCTTCCAGGGTCCCTTGCAGACGCTAGCTGCTCTATGCACTGATCCATTTGCAAAGGACAGCTCAGGCAGGAGGAAAGTGTGCCAGGGGAGGGACTGTGAAACCTATACAGCCCTAATCGCTAACAGAATCACCCTAACTGCTGACAGAAACAAGACCATAAGGACTCCTTCTTCATGCTCTTAAAACCATGAAACACCTTAGAAAAGTAAAACCCACCAGCAACCCTACCTTAGTTCCTCTACCTATAAAATGTAGGCAGCAGTAACCTATTTCCCAAGCAACAGACAGAGATGGTTAGTTTAAAAAAAANNNNCATTTACCCATACAGATATACAGATTGGTTTTAAATCCAAAGCTGGGCTTACCTGACTCACCTTCAAACTCACTATGAAAAATTTGCTTTGACTTACCTGAAAGAAAACAGTTTAGAAAATTAATTTTTAGATTGTGAAAACAAAACCTATACTATTTCTGTCACACTGTTCCTCATTACCAAACAGAATTGCATTGAAGAAATACATTTTTTTTAGTTTTAATTAATTTAATTCATAATGCCTTTTACATTTGAAGAACAGCAAAACAGACAGTTTGAGCATAAGCTTAATTTCTTTTCTATTTGAAAAATATTCCATCTTCAAATTTTTTATTTTTGAAAGAGGTAAGTACAGAGTAAATACATTTGCCAAGAATGCCAAGTGGGAATTTACTTTGTGTGAATATGCAATATGCCACTCTCATTGCCAAAAAAAGGCAAGTTATACCTACGTGTGTTTCTACCCAAAAGTGTAGGACTACAGGCAAAATGTGCACTTTAAAATTATATTGATGTAATTGCACATCTCATGATAAGCACCCATGAAAACAGCAGGCCAGACATCTACGTGGACATCTACTGAAGTAAGTACTGCAACTAGACTTGCTACATGTGTAATACAGAGCATACATTTGTGTGCATTTATTGCATTAAAAGCTCTGGCAGTCTGAGACTTGATAAACACACAAGCATTTTCCTGTTCTTCAAATTAACAACAGGTATTTTCAAGGGAAAAAGCATAATCTTGGTAGCACAGGGGATCGTTCTGTAGAAAAATAACGGTAGTATTTCTAGAAGAAACACATCAACATGAGCTGTCACTAGCGAACTGGTGTCCAACAGTACAACTGCTATGTTGGCTCTCATTTATGTCGCATAATAACAAGTACTTCCTGCACCAAGAAGTTTACGAAATGATTTATTTAAAAATCATTTCTAGCTCTAATCTTTTCTGCAAACACATACATTTAAAAAGATGTTTCCTTTAGATTGTTATCCCTTTGACTGCTCTTGTAAATAGGCAGTCATGATGTATGCGATTTAATCACGCAATTTCTAATGCCTTAGCAAACATGCAAGCAAAACATCTCCTTGGCTTCTAAGAGCCTATAAATGAAGGGTTAAACATACTACTAAAACATAATAGCCAATGCCTTTTCCTAACTCCCCTCTAACAGGAAGGCTGACAGATCCTGACCGCAGCAAACAATAGCTGGGATTGTGCTAGCAAGAACTAGTTCAGCTGCATCACTTGCCAATAATTTTTTTAGCAGATTTAACATTCTTCTGTTTCCTTCACTTGAAGAGTATGATGAGGGGGGAAGGAGGAGGAGAAGAGCAGATAAATTTCCATCAGAGCCTCAACCACTGAAAGAATTTGCCCTTGGTACCTGCCAAATGTGAAACTTCAGTCCAGAGGCCAGCAGGGCTAACCGTTTGGAGACGATAGCAATGATCTCGGAGCAATGCAAACCGGGGCACAGAGCTGCTTTGGCAAAATGTTTTCTGGCTGCACAATACGTTGTTGGCCCACGCTCCCCACCCCAACAGCAGCAGCACAGCCACTGAAGCCCAGGGCTCACGTTCACACCACCTCTGGGGCTCTAGTGGGGTCCAAACAGAAACTACTAGCTCTACACAAAATATGTTTTATAACTGCAATTATTCCAGTGGAGCAAACGTATACGTGCATAGGTGCATACATATGCACCTACTATACACAGACATATATCTACATATAAAACATTTTCATTCCATTTGCATTCAAACCATTGCTGAACTAAAGGATTCAGCCACAACTGGAGTGTCTACAAAAAAATACTCAAAAATCTCAGTTGCTCACTATACTATAGAACTAATTGTCAGAAGCAGAGGCCTTGCAAGTGGCCAGTTCCCTTTGGTAACATATACATACACATTATGTTAAAGCCAGTAAACAGTAAGCAAAAAGAGGCAGCCTACCTTCTATGTCATCTGGAGCCGTGGCATAAATGTGAGAAAGGTTAAGCTTCAGTCTGTCAGGGCACTCTCTATTTACAGTCAAGCTGGGTGATATCACTAGATCTAGCATTTCCTTATACCTGAAGGAAAACAAAGGAAAAATATAATTTATTCATTAATTATGCATGCTTACTAATGATTCAATTTTTTTTCCCTAAGAGTATAAATATTAAAGCTGATTACCTAAACCCAGGCTTCATATAAATTCCACATAATAACATTCACTAAAGTTTTCATCAAAGGGAAATGCTGAATTAAAATGCAGTACTTGCTCCCTTGGAGATTACACCCATCTGATTAATGCTTTCCCTTTCTTCCTGGATTTTGCCATATGAAAACTAAATTTCCTTATCTCTCATATGCCATCAGAGCTGGAATGTACATGCCAGAGTCCAGTGAGGCTCCAGAACAGACTACTAAGGGCTGAAAATGAAGTTGAGGGCAGTTAACAGCATTATCTAGTCTTACAAGATAAGGTTAGTACTGGTGATAGGATCAGTTTTCCAGGGGACACCTAAACCAGGCACCTAACTACAATGTCCTGACCGTTAGGTGGCAGTGATACAAGGACAGTCCCTTTCACATAAACAACCTCAACTGATTTAACCAAATATTTCAAATGAGCAATATATAGGACTTGAGTCTCCAAAGAAAAAAGTAATTGTGTGTGTGTGCACATGACCTACACTATAACAAAAACTTACAAACTCTGCATTACACAAACAGTTCAGAAAAGAGAGTGACTAAATCATTATTTCAGACCCTATGTACAACATGAACAGGTCTATTCATCTGAATACCACCATCTTCAATATACATGTCTAACTCTAGCTATACACCTTTTCAGAAGTGGGCTCCAAAGACGCTTGCTGGAAAAAGAGCTGCTTGCTTCCCTTGGAAGTATTGGACATTTTGGATGGGTACAAAATATGGCATTAAGTACATAGATTTGAGTACCTATGCTTGCAAGTTTGGGTAAAGACAACGGGGTAAGTATAGTAAGGAAGTTGTGTGTTACATTACATATCTGCACGATGTTTTTTATGCGAGGCAGGTTTCCTGGACACCTTTACCCCCACAATGTTCTGCCCTTGTTTCCTGTGCAACCAATGCCTGCAGCTGGAACTGTGAGGAACCCGCTGGACAAAGAAAATATGAAGCTAAATTTGTCAATTAATTGTATTTATTTTTTTAAATACACGCAATGCCATGGAAACCTATTTGAATTTTCTAACACTACACCAATGTATTTTGCAGCTTTTGGTTCAAGTCCAGAACAAATTATGAAAGAGAACTCAAGGATGCTATGCCCTTCTTTGTTTTCTGCAGCCACATAGAGTACATCCTTACTTCAGTCCCCCAGAGGCTACTGGGAGGAATTAGAGCCATTAAGGAAAAGTGTAACTGTGCTCTTGGACAGAGCAGGGCCTGGGCAAGAGCAGACGGGAGAGCGGGCATATGGTGGTGAGTGGATCCAAGGCACCTGGCTGCAGCCTGCATGGGCTCCCCTTTCCACTCAGCACTGAACACGCTACCTGCAAAGGCAGCTGGCACACCCCTGCTCTCAGGCTGGGACCTACCTGAGCTGGACTATAAATGTAGCAGATGGCATGGCAGCAACAGGCCGGTAGCAATCCATAGCACGCCTAAAACATCACGAAGTTCAAGACAACAGCACATAATCCTGAAATCTTGACACTAGGCTTCTGCAATACTAATCTACGCACTTCTGGGAGAAGCAAAGAGGTTTCTTTTGATTTTCTGTTTAAATACCACTGTATGACTTTACCAGCTTTGAGAAACAGAGAACAATAAACCACATACTTTCTATCTGAACCTCTCCAATCACTTTTACAAAGCCTGAAGTCCCTGTGAGGAAGGGTAAGCATTGTTATGAACAGGCACAAACCAGATTAAGTATTTTACCTGTAACTGAACAGCAAAGACCAAAGCTGAGTTCATTTTCACTTTCCCCACCTAACAGCTGGGAAGGCACTCTGCCCAGGCAGAAGCATCATCCATCCTCTGTGAATTTGTAGAACTGCCAAAAATGGGTATGAAGAGGCATAACCACGTACAATGTCCACAGCCCCAGTCCTCCTTTCCCCAAATGGGATCCGGGCTCCTTTTGTCTGCCTCCCCTGGAAATCCATGTGGGCATATGCATTTTCACCTCAAAGTCCAGAGGCTGGTAAAGGTTTCCTGATTATGTGCCATGAAGGAAACCTTAAGTCAGCAGTGAATGACCACTGGGGCAGAAATACCATACTCTGAATCCAACACTTGTGAGATCCATGCTCCCTAACTGCTGTGTGTTACAGATTTGCTAAGAAAACAAGACTAGCATAAAAATCAGTGTTGCTTTGCACCCGGAGGATCTTTGTTGCTAGTGGGCCTCAAAGGGCTCCACCTTCAGATATGTCCCTGTAAGATGAGCACAACTGCCTCCCCTTCCCTGCCTCAGACACAGACACTAAAGCACAGCAAGTCAGAAGTAAAAATGCAGGTGCACATGGGCCACCATTTGTGCCCACAACCAGTGTCCATGCTACCAGCTGCATGGAAATGCAACAAGGAGTCAGATTTGTACAAGTATACAAAAAATAGTCCCTAGCTGTAAAAATTCCTAAGTGACTCAGTCTAATGGCAGAACCAAAATGACAACCCAGGACTCCTGACCTAACCCTAAACAAAACATAGCCCATGAGAAACTGTACTCAGTCCTAACAGTGCTCGAGGAAGCTATGCTCCAAACTGGTACCTGCAGACACAGGCTCAACTGAAGCATATGTGCAGCTGCTTCACAGGCAGTCTCGGGCATGGAGGAGGCAGGCAGATGCCTCACAGCCACAGACTGTCAGGCAGTAAGAGATGGTCATGGCCCTTCTGCACACTTTGCTTATGCCAGAGGAAAAACAGATTCTTCTCCTGAAATGGCTAATCTCACTTTTTTGCTGGCACAGCCAGGCTGCCGCAGAGAAGGGGGTCGGGAAGATTTCTGTGGTGCTTACTTCTCAGTGGGGAGGAACAAATCTTTCCTACAAGCAACTATGGCTCCTAAGGCTCTCTTAAAAGCAGCAAGCTGGGCAGGGGCTCTTTTCCCAGAGGAATTACTTTATTTGGCTCCATTGGCACCCAATTAAATTTTGCTTGCATGGCTGAGAAAGCAGGGTTGTTTTATACCAGGTTTTCCTTTCCACTGTAAGGAACGTCCGATTTTTTTTCCCCTTATTTCCTTAATGCCATACCTGAATTGAGGAAAAGCACTGCTGTCCCAGATCCTGTCAAGCTGGGGATGTTCTACATTTGTTTCTCCGATAACGCATGCCCTTCAGCATAATCCAAAACCCCATCACTCATGACACTGCCCAGACTGTTGCCAAGTGAATGGGAGCAGATGTTTAAAGGGAAATGATCTTTTATAATGATTAATGCACTTTAATTACATCATTGTTCAGAGATTTCATTAGCTACTCTCTGACTGATGATTTTTCTACTGGTTTTGTTCTGTTCACTTTCATATTCACAAAGTCACATCACACTTCCCTGTATTTGTTCTATAACATTTTCCTGCTTTTTTTTCAGCTTCCATTTTTCTTTAGAGTATGTACTGGTTGCATGTACAAACAGGTAACTTTTCACAGAAATGCCTGTCTGGTTGTGCATTTGCATTGTTAGTGGCTTTGCCTGTTTTGCATGCATCATTTACCAATTTGTTCATGTGCATTTCTCACTTACGTACTTCTTCACAGAGTTTCTGAAATTCCAGTTTTAACAATGGCCATCTGCAGTAAAATAATGGAACTGGGACGGCATTTAACACAGTAAATGACATACTGGAGTGCAACTGATAAAAATATCAGAACTTTGCTTGCTTGCTTTTTTAGACCAAAACCATTTTCTGGCTTAAGTAATGTACAGTAAATCAGTAATAAAAGTTTGCTGCATGTGAGCTTTTATCAAAACCAGTGATGGCAGCATCTAGCATGCTGGGCTGACAAACATCTGGAAGAGCTTTTGGCATCTATAATTAAGAACCTTGTGTGAATTTGGTGCTCAGCTTTTCCATTAGAATCCCCTACTCAAAAAACAGTATTTTACCCTGAAAGTCGGCCCACAAAATCTCTGCCAAGAACAGAAACTTTTCTCTTTACTAATGTTTAGGAAGGAAAAAAGAAAAATAAGAAGTCTTTTTCAGTCATTCTGAAGGTAGGAAGGCCAAATTAAACATTCTATGGTTTCAAATTTTTGATCAAGGTGTTGGGGTAACCTACAGATCACATTTTCTTTTACAATGATGTCTTGAAGACAGTGATTCCAGATCCCAACTCAAAACACTCAAACGTGTGCTGAAGATCAAACCACTGAGAGATCCCATCTCTCTCCAGCACAAAGTACTCAAAGACGGGCGTAAGTGCAATGCCAAAGCAGGTCCCAGTGTGCGGACTGAGTCAGCAAGGTGCTCTGGATACTGATGATGATGATAACTTGATAATATTTTGAAAGGATGAAACAGGAAACCACTATGGCATTGTGGGCAGATGCAACCACACCACAGCTCTGCTCAGCACAGCTGAAATGCCAGAAGGCACTAGCAAGAGATGAAGGAGACTCCTTCCAAAGCTTGGACCTCTGCTGCTCAGGCGTAATTTAAAGCACCTCTCAGTCTGCTCTAACTTGTTTTTAACATCCTCCCACAAACACACTGAAGGCATCACCTCAGGACCACGGGCATTTCCATCCCCACTATGGAGGCAGTGGACTTGTTCCTGGGAGTCTGCATATTTCACTCATCTCTACTCCCTTTCTGGGGTGAGAAGATAGTATTCTGGCTTCAGTACGTACAAGTACATGAAGTGGAACAAATGTTCAAAAGAGCACTTCCAGGGCATTTTCTGTAAATAAAACACCTGGGTAATAAGTAGTACCAGGTTAAACTCAATGGCCACATGATTAAGAGATTTCAGAGGGAATGTGTGCAAGGAAGAGCAGAGCATTTGCCCTGTAATGACAGCAGTCTGTAGGAGGGTATTTGAGCAACAGGAGGTTGATGATACAGTACAGAAAGGACATACCAGGAGTAAAAGACGGGGGTGGGGTGTGTGGGTGGGGGGAACTGACATGGTTGTGGAAAAAATAAAGAGCATGAGCCCTCCATCTGCCATCAGTGGAGGAACTGATGAATTAGGAGCCCTGCAGAATGAAGGAGGTGAGAAACCAAAGACAGGACTCCTACCGTTGGGAAAAAACTGCCAGATCCTACAATGGGAAAGACAAAATACTTTAAGGGAGCAAGAAGTTGTAAAGAAAGTTTGTCCATAAGGGAAGAGGCAAATCGAGAAATGAATCCCCATGCAACAACCCCATGTGATGATCTCAAGAATTTTTACTCATATCTGGCTAGAGGCCAAATACAAGCTTAAACCACTAGATCTTCCTAAACATATGCACATGCCAACACAAGAGCCCTAGGCAGGAGCGGTACAAGCCAAGTCCTCTGCTTTTAGCTTTGCTGGGAAGGGGAGGAGTAGAGACAGAGATTGCAGCCTAATTGCAAGAGTAACATGCTTCCATGACTTTACCTGGTTTTAATTACTTGATCAATTGCTTTTACCTTTTTTCTCCTCTAAAAATGGTGCAGATTACCAAGTAGAAATCTGCAACTTTCTGACTCCAGTGCTACTCATCATAAAAAAAGAAGACAGTCTGATTCCCCGCTTCATTTCAGAAGTGAATTACTAAAAGGTAACTGCAAAGAAAGTGTGAAGATGGCTTTCTCAATCTCTAATTCAAAGAAAACAAACAAACAAAAAACAAAACAAACAAAAAAATCCTAAAAAGTTTGTCTTTCCTTCATTCCTATTTGTTGTTATTTTTCTCTACATGGGTAAAATTTTCAAAAGCACCTGCTATGTCTCATTAATTGTCATTGGGAATTAAGACTTCTACTGTTTTAACCCCTTGGGAAGCACGGCTGCTTAGCCAGCTTCGCCAGGACTAACTGGTTGCAAAATTATGCTCCCCATTTTACCCGCTCCTGCACAAAAAAAAGGAATCATTCATAAGCAGGGAAAACGTTACTGTCTTGCAGCCACCTTCCAGACGGTATAACGATAGGGAATCTCCCATACTGAAGATTTTGGCTACTTCTACCCACGCATTTCAAAAGCAGAGGAAAATAATTTCATTTCCTCTGTCAGTACATTCCTCTTTGCACTGTTAGGACATTTTATCTCCACCTATAATAGATCCTTTGTTCCTTCCATTTCAAGAACTCAAAAATGCTTCAGCTGGTGAAAACTATGATGCTATTTTCTCTTTTATAATGAATCTTAGCTCATCCACAAGTACATCTGATAGATGTATGCAGGAAAGGCCTGAACAGGCATAAAGTTAAACCTGAGCTGGCATAAATGCTCATGTACAAGACTGTACAGCCTCGATGACAAGCTATCCTTTCAAGGTGACCTGCAGGGCAGCATGCCTCAGGCTGTTTATATTCCTAAGAGCTGCCTTTTGCTGACGTAAAGAGACAATAAAAGCAGCAGTGCTTGTCTGGATTTATCATTGCCCAGCCCGTTCCAGACAGGAAAGTAAGAACTCATAGTAGTATGGCTTGTAGCACAGTACCTGGGGGTGGGGGTACATAGTTGCATTATTCTCCAGCACATAGTATCTCAGGCTAAGGATTAAACCAAGAGGAACAAGAGAAAAGTTATGCGAAAGACAGGCAAGGGACAAAGGACATCAGACTGAAATCAGGTGTAAAACTGAGGTGGTAGCGAGGTGGCTCCAGGTAATGGGCACACAGCTAAGCCGTCTTGCAACTGCTGATCAGATTGAGTCAAGTATGAGAGATGAGAAGAAAATAAATAGGTGAGACAAAGAAGGAGCTGGAGGGTATATTGGCTGAAGTCGACCCCACAGCAAGAAAAGTCTTCGTTTCAACTGAAGCAGGATGCCACTCGCTTTCTGAAAGAGCTGGGGAGAACGCCCCGTCTGAGCAGTGCCTCTGTGTGGCTCAGAGAAAGCTGGGCAGAGGCTGCACATGGAGCATGCAGGGACACCCAAGCCCTCCCGGGCCAGAGGACAACGGTCTCAAGCTGTGCTTCTTCGCGTGCCCTCATCACTCCCCTTGTGTACATATTGTCACCCAGCTTTTAAATCTTACTGTTGGTCTTTGAAAACGTTCATCTTTTGTTTAGTCCAGTATTGGAACAGCTGGCCATAAGGTTATGTTAAAAAAACCTACAACTCTAACAAAGTAAAATAGATACACACATACAACATGGAAACAACCACCCCAAAACTTGAGATAAGAGCACAAGCACCCAAGTAAGACCTGGATCACAAATAGGTTTGTTAATTCAGTAGTCAAATGGAAAACTTTTCAAAAAGAAAAAGAGCCCTTCCTTTTCCATGTTAATTATGTGTACATCTGAAATGATTCACTACACATAAGAAAAAAATCAGTTTGGGCTTACATTAAGATTTTAAAATTACTTTTTCTTTTTAAAATGTGTTAATTCTAAACAATTTTAAGAAAAATAACTGAGAAAATAACAAAATAGACAATTTTTGTCACACTTCAGAAGCGACTATTGTTTAAAAACACTCAAAGTATTCCAACAGCTTTAAAATCCTTCCCCACATGTTTTTTTTGTTTTGTTTTGTTTTTTTAAATGAGAAAGTCTTTTTGATAGAAATATTACTTTCACTGGAAGTTTTCTGTCTTGCTCTAACCCATAGACCAGACAGTAAAAAACATGAAAAATCCTGTCTCATGAATTTTTTGAGCCNCTTTTTTTTTTTTTTTTTTTTTTTGAGGAAAGTCTGCCGTAAGATTTTTGAGTGCTTGGGACTGGCAAAAAATAATTGCATGCCTTGCTTCCCTGGAAGTCCTGAATTTCCAGAAGTGTTGGCTTGCTTCACCAGGCTTCATCACCTGCTATTCTAGACTGCTTTTCCATATTTTTTTTTTTCCAAACACGCTGTTTCTTTCTTGTCTCAGATCTGTCGATTTTAAAAAAAGCAGGTTGTCTTAATATAAATAAATGTTCTTCCTACTCCTACTGCCAGCAAGGCTTCACTACTCCCTTCTCCAGGTGCTCTTTCCCCACCCCCCACGCTGCAGCCAGAGCAATACTGAGAAGAAAGAGGGGGGCCGGGCTGGGCTGTGATCCCCCCCTGCACTTCCTGCAATTAACTCAGGAAGAGATTGAAGGAAGATAGACCAGGGGAAGCATCAGGATTTTCTGGTTGAGCAGTCCAAGGTAAAGGGGATTCAGTGCACATAAAAACAAACAAGACCAGCTACCTCCACTGCTTGTTATGAAGGCACAGTCTGAAATTTAGCTTGAAAACTTGAAGTGAGCTAATGATGGGGTTCGCACCACAGACTTTCAATCTGGCAGCCTAACCGGGAAATACATTATATAATTGCTTTGAGTCACTGGGGGTTTTAAATTAATTTCAACACTAGTATTTCACTTACCGTAAGTCAGAATGAGAAAGCTGAATTTTCAGAATGCCTTTTTTTGTTCTATTGCACCCATTTGCTAAACAGAGCAACATTTGCAAACGATGTTCTTATTTGCCAAAGAATAAAATTACTCAGCTGTCTTACTGTAGACAATCAAGTACCACACAGAACAGACTAAGTTGGTAAAGAAACGCTACCATCTTATAGCCTACAGTCTTTTGAAAAATAAAACTGTACCTGTATATGTACATATATATGCATACACACAAATGTACACATATGATCTCTTCCAGTTTCCACAGTTCTCTTTGACATTCACAAGCTTTTTAACTCCATTACACCTCTTCCTACTCAAATCCCCCAAGAACGCCAGGGCTGCATGTGACTACAGAAAACCAGTCTGGCAGCTCCAGCTGCAGAATCGTGGCCCATAACATAAAACACTCCCTCCAAAGACAGGGCTTCACAAACCAGGTACTGTAGGGTCCAGCTTGTGAGACTTATTTGTCACTACTTAGGCACCTCTTTCCACTCCAAAGAACTTTTCTTTTTATACCTTCTCTTCAGAATCACAAGGGCTAAAAACTCACTTAAATGTAAATCACAAATATTTAACAAAAATGATGAGATTTGGAATGAGGACATTAACAGCTGATAACTTAGATATTCATGCTGGAATCAATCTGGATTCTGCTACAGGAGTGTGCAAGAATGTGTTTTGTCTTGTAGCGTACATGTTACTTTTATGTCAAGTCACTGATTTCATCTAGCTTTGAAATTTATAGGAAAAGGAGCTCCGAGAAACCAAATCATCTACAATTCTTGAACAACCATAAGCTCCATGGAGAAGAAAACCTAAAGAAAACAAATAAAGTAACTCCTTCCACAAATTCTGCAGTACTCTGAATCAGCAGAGTTGTGGGGTTTGTGGGATGGGACCACAGAAAAGATGGCTGCGGGCAGCAGTGCGCTGCGCCACACACCCTGTGCTCCACGCAAGAAGAGATAAAGCAGTTACTCTGCCTGCTGCTACTGCAGGAGCTATCTACATGCAATCGCAGAAAAAACCATAGATTTAAACTGCACTAAAAGCAGCACAATTCTGACATGGAATGAGGAAAAACTTTGATGTTCTAACGCACCTTTTCACTGGGTAAATATGTATTTTGCAGGGCCTTTAGCAGGTACGTGGCTAATTCACAAGGGGAAGCAACACAAAACGGAAACCTGAATAGGTCACAACCAGAATAGTAATTTCTGTCAAATCTGTATGAATATATCAGAATATTCTCAACAATGCTGGTCAGTAAGTGGGAGAAATGCTGAAATTATCATCCTTGTTTCTTAAAATGTCAAACTTTTCCAGCCATGAAGCTGCTTCCTCAGACAGAAAGACACGAAAGATTCTTTCCGTTGCCCACAATCCTCCTCTGAGCATGCTCCCCCATATCCACGCTAGTGGCTCGCCTCCACGTTTGCCCCCATGGGACCGAGGCTAGTACTTTTATACTGTTCCCTCTATTACGTTTTTTAATCACTTCTTGCAGTAGGGTTTGAACCTGATTTTTGGTTTGTTGTTTGGGTTTCCCCACACACACACACTCAGTTTTCCGCTTTACACATGCCATAGTAAGGAAGGAGTAGCGTCTATGTTTGGACGTGAAACTCTGGTCTTATCAGCAGAAAATTCATTCTCAGGAGTGAATGCTGGTGTGCATGTTTGCAGAGCTGGGGCCTTATTTTGTAAAACATTCATATTAATACATTGTAATATAAAGCAATTACATAAGCAAAATTAAGCAGCCAGAAACTACTTCAGCTCTACCAGACCAAGATGAAGTAGAGACAATAAAGCACTAAACATCACAGAAGAACATCTGCTTCAGAAAGTACTGAAAAATTCCAAGTGGAAAACAGAGCTTTCCTTTCCCACCCGTGGAGCCTTGGGTACACCTGCCCAGACTCCAGTGGCCATGCTGCAACATGGCATGACAGAACCTATTTTTAGGTAGTAATTTGTGTAAAACTACATATTGAATGCAGCAAATAATATCTTTGTAAAACTATATTCAATACAGCAGGACAAGACAAAGAAGTCATCACTAGTTACAGAGGGCTCATGAGGGAATGCACCATGCAAACAGCGCACAAAAGCCATCACCACACAGGCCTGAAGCAGCAAAGCGCTGCTACGGCAGCTATGACTGCTGGCTGAATACAACCATGGATTCCAGGGCAACATTCTCTCACTGCACACACAACCCGTTTCGAGCCATGTGTCCCACTCAAGAGCCTTTCACTCTGTTTCGTTTTGAGCTGAACATCAGTAGCAACCTCATTTTGCTTCTGCTACTCAGTAGTCAAGGGAAGGAAGAGAGGAGCGAGACAGTTTCTCAACACCAAGAGAAACAAAGATGGTTTCACGCAGTGCAAGTTGGCCATTAGCTGGAACAAGTGCCAAAGGGAAACATTTTTCAGGAAGTTTAGTGCCGGATGGCTTTACCTTTGGGAGAGGAGTGCTGGCTGCAGGGAGCGCCGGCAGCTGTTTCTCCACAGATGGATGGCTTCACCTTGTTGTAGATTTAAATGTGCATGGTTACCCATAAACATTTATACCAGCCAGATCCTAAAGAACTCCTGATTCAAAGGGTAGCGACACATCATTCATGAAGTTTCCACAGAAAAATGAATGTACTAGAAAATACTTGTCCACAATGTTTGAGAGTTAATGCTCTTAATAAAATCCACAGGTAATTGTGTGCAGGAAAAGGTAGTGCTCACACATGACCAGTTATCCCAGAGGACACAGTGAGAACAAATTAGTTCTGCCACAGAGAAACAGAAGATCAAGCCCTGGTCCGAGACTTGGAAAACCTGGGCTTTTCTCCCCCCTCTGCCCCTGATAACTGACCTGATCCCTAGGCAAGTCCTCTCTGCCACCACTGTGCTTTCTGACCTCTGTGTGCCTTCCCTACAGAGTCTGCAGGACATGTGTTCCTCTTCTGTGCATGAGAAGCAACGGTGTCCTACTCTCAGTGAGACCTTCAGGTACTGCTGTACTAAATAAACAGCAATAACAAAAAATACATATATAAAATTCTCCCTAGGGCTGCAGTTTATCTTGAAGTAACACAAAGCAGCTTCTGCTGAGTTTTTCCAATATGGAAAGCACTTTGTTTTATCCCCTGTGACTGGACCATGTCAGACTCAGCACTGCTACCACCACTGCATCAACAGCAGGAGATTTTAGGAAAATGTGCTTGGGTGTTTTGAGCACATTAGCATCCACATTGTCCACAGGCATGATACTGCTAAACACCGTCCCGCAAAACCATCATTTTACGGACAGACAGGAAGAGACACGGACCTGTGCTAACCCTGATATGAGCCAAGCATGCATTGACCCACAGTTTGTACTGGCTGGATATCTTAGTAGTCATATTAACCTTTGCAGCTATATCGTATGAATGATCCAGGGAAAACAAGATGGACTGAATAATCCAGACTCTCTTAGAAGGCCCTGACCAACCCATGCCTGAAGGACATTGTAGGCAGCCTCAGCTGCCCACATGCACTGGGGCCTTAGATGCTGTAGGGCTGGCAGCTGCCTCTACAAACAGCAACGTGGTACAGTATAAAGGTGCATGTTGTCACAAGGCTGAGTCTGACACCAACTAGGGAAGACTATGTGTAGTTGTTGAAGGAGACAACAGAGAATTGCAATTCTGGTCTTGCTCCCAAGCTCTGTTACTAATAGATTGGGCAAGTTTCTCAGGACTACATTAACGCCTCTGTAAAACTGCAAAATACAGTATAAACTGCCAATTAAGCTCTTTTTAGGGGTTGGGAAATGCTCTGAAATCTTTAGGTGAAATCTGTTACACCACTGCAGTATCAATATCCATGCTCATGAATAATGACCATCCTGAATGTGAGACAGCCGAGAAGGAGGTGAGGCACGAGAGCTGTCCTTCAGGGCATGTTCTCTCACTCATTTTTGGTCCAAAAGCTGTCCACTCCCAGACTATGAGAATTTCTTCACCCTTTTGATTTACTTCTTAAACCTGCCAGAGTCCTGCAATGGCTCCAACAACCCAGTGAGAAAGGTAAGGCTGCCTCTTTATAACAGGCCTGTGTCAGCACCTCCATTCTCAGCCTGTAAAGGAGTAGCATTCAGGGAATAATAATTCAAAAAGAGCTATGGGAAAAGAACTATGAAATGTAAGTTAGTAAAAGGACCTTGGATGTGAGGGAAAAGTCTAGCATAACAATACAGGTGAGGCTGGAGTGAGAATGACATACCTTCTCCTTTGTTAAATCCCCCAAGTCAGATTTTCTCTGACCAGAAAAGACAGCAAAGAAGAAGGTCTGTTGTACATGTAGGAGACTGAAAGCATCTTTCATTGATTGGGACTCTCTTCTCCCACCCTCCTGCCCCCAGTGAGGGAAGGGAAGATTCTCTCATCTGTCTGCAGGAATAAACCAAGGAAGATAATTCTCAAGGATTCAGAAGCAACGAATGCCTCATGTTTTATATCCTTAGTACACTGTTTCATCTAATTATGAAGTATCTTGATGAGGGAAAACACAAATGCCAGCCTCATTGTCCTAAATGCAACTGATGCCCTTACATACCAGAAGGAAACAGGACAAAGTTTGTGGTCTCTCTAAAACTGAAGACACTTTCTTAAGAAACTGGAAGTATAATACAATTTAACAATGTGTTTGAAAACCCTGTACTGCTTTGGCTCTCATAAGTCTGGAATTCAAGCAGCATCCCAACCATCCCTCAGCTCCTCATATTTAAAAAAACAACAAAAAAAAAAATTAAAAACATTTTTTGTGGTAGTCCATTACTACACGAGGGAGAACAAAAACTCTAACACCACTCCCTCACCCCCTCACTGCCCCCCCAAGCTGGCTTCCCTAATTGCTTCCCTTTGCCTGACAGATTTTTAGGTTAGTGTTTTAAGGGCAGGGGGGAGGGGGATGAGTTTTTCTTTTCATTTTGGATTTTCCTTGCTGTGGTCTTAATTAAAACATCACTAAATCAGAACTTGTGGTTCCCAAGTAGTTGCTGATTGAGCATGTCTGTGGCAGCAGTAGGACACAAACCCTGCTACCTGGTCCGAGGGCAGTTTGCCTGCCAGGGCGATGGATTTGCCCTGAGG
This sequence comes from Pandion haliaetus, assembly GCA_013401275.1. Taxonomy (NCBI): domain Eukaryota; kingdom Metazoa; phylum Chordata; class Aves; order Accipitriformes; family Pandionidae; genus Pandion; species Pandion haliaetus. Next base: position 5,808 of record VYZV01009396.1, on the reverse strand, counting down.
CTCAACACTGTGTGGGTGGGAAGGACTGTCTTGTCCTGCTTCTGCAAAACTGGACAGCACATTTAATACCAAAGTCAATAGGCCTGTGTGCTCTCGCTAGGGAAAGCCAACCTTCAACCCTCCGGCTTTGCTCTCCTTATCGATGTAACAGGAATGATGATGATAAGCCTATGGGACTTCTGAATAAAACTGCTCTGTTAGTGCTAAGGTTTATGGAAATACCAGATTCACAAAGTTTAGACCATTCTGTGATCAACAGTGAATTTCTGGCTGGATCACCTTCAAACATGTTGAGTCAAACCAGTAAAGCCAAATAATGTAAAAAGAGCTGCTTCTCTCCTTTTGATCCTGCTTAACACACTCTTCTTCATAAATGCTGTAGGCAAAGCTTGTACAGCACTAATGCAATTGCTATGAAGAGCACTATGAATGCAGGTGCTTGTTCCTTACCACTTAACCCTGAAGCTGCTTTCCAAGTGCATGGCCTGAACATACAGCTGATTCGCTCCTGGATTATGAAATCCAACTGTACTCCGATATACTTTCCCTGTTTTAATTTGAAGTAAGTCAGGTTACCAATCTGGATTTAGTAAATATTGTGGTTGAATAAATCAAATTTATAAGCTTCTAATGTTCACTTAGTCACAATCCTTTCTCTTTGTTCGGAAAGAGCAGAGGGTGGTCTTGGAAGAGAAGCTATCACTCAGCTAAACTTCAAGAAGTTATCCTTCCCTCCTCTTGTTCACTGATATAATTAAAGCCATCTTTTCCCCCCTCTTGACTCTTAATAACATAAAAATCAAATGTCATTATTAATAAATTATTATAGATCAATAATCACTATCTGAAGAAGGAAATGTTTTCTAGAGGTTACAGCCAGGAATTCAAAGGTTTTAATTCCCAGCTCTGACACTAACTCATTGGCCATACACAGCACATCTCCTTTACCCATTCCCCATTATAGGGCTGTTAAAGGTTTATTTAACTTCAGAGCAAGCAGTTCTGCACACCACTAAATCTTGGTTACTGGAACCTGGGTACCTCCATGTGCAAGGTTTCATCTGCCCATACAAATGCAGAACGGTTTGTGCTGTTGCTACTGGCAATTATATGCATATGAGATACACATTTTTACAGTGCTGAGCTCCTCCTATGCTTTTAAAAACACAAGAAAGTTATTGTTTAGGTTAAGGTCTTCAAGAATTTGTGTGAAATGTGTAGGAGTTACTCTGCTGGTGAATATTATTTCTGTAGTGAAAGTTGGTTACTTCATCATTAGGAATAACAAACTGTAAATTTTGTTGTTCCTGTATATCTTAACTGGAAGGTTCAGAAGGGATATTCTCAATCAGGAGACAGGCTGATGATGGTAGTTAAGAGATAAAAGTTCAGTGGAGCTGACTTCTCATTTTAAAGAGGTACAGTACAACAGCAGGGAGCAAAGGAACATAACCTAATTGCTGCATATCTTCAGGATGTTAGGAGAAAAAGACAACTAATCAAAAGCAATGCTTGAGCAATAACTGCACTTTGACTTGTTACTCGTGCCAATTAATAGTGTGGAAGCAGCCAAGGGGAAAAGGAGTTTGCTCAGAGCAAATGTTCACGTGGTGTTTTCCTGGTACTTATTCCATTAATAATTTGTTTCTGTGGATATTTGAAAGTCAGGCTAAAATAACAACATAGAAATAATGCATGGGACTTCTTGATTCACTTTGAGGGTTCAGGTTGGCCGAGGTCTGATTTCCCAAGAGTTTTAGTGTGACAATAGGATGAAGCTTTTCCTTTAAGCCCAGGTGAAAGCTAACCTGGGCCCAAGATCTCAAAGCTGTTAGCATCAGGTTTATTTTAAAGACAGAGGAAAGGGATTTTTACAGGGATGACCAGAGGATATTACCAAACAAGGAACAGTTATGGAGCATCTTTGCAGAGATCCAGCCATCCTGTCACTGATATACTGCAGGGCAGCATGGAAGTGAAAACCAAATGACAAATGCACCAACCCAATGCCATTCACACAAACGTCCTTGTTTTCCTTTGCAAAGTCTAATCTGATAAAGAAAAACACTTCCTGAAAGTGCCATTTTGTGATATTAAACAGGCCTCAAATGACTTACCAAGGTACAGAGGGACAATGACATTTGAACTGCAGGAGTTTTGTTTTCAGTCTTGTTTTCCCCCCCGTGACTATTGCATTTAAATAACTGGAATTTTTGAAATCCCTTTTCTTCCTTTCACCATGATGTAATGCAACTGTTGCACAAGACGAACAATGCAGAGCTACTGCTGCTGGAGCCAAGTTTGGCACCAAGAGAGATTAGGGTTGGCACCAAACAGCATGATCTTTAAAATAAATTTGGCAGACATACTGAAAAGGTTTGCCATTGCTGCCATAAACAGCATACAGAGCAGTAACGGAAAAGTGCTGAAAGAGACCATGGTTTTGTGACTGGAACAAAGACGTCAATTAGCTAACCACTTAATCTAGCACCTACTTATATATGAAAACTAAGGAGTTTTACAATGGCAAGTCAAAATTAAGGGCAGTAGCAGGGATCAAAGTGTAACATAACCATGCCTTTCGTATGTCCATCATACCAAACTGAACCCACAAAAACCACCACCTAGCTACCTATTAGCCAGGAGAATCTCTGTGCGCAACTACAAGTCCCACTAGATTATTCAAAGAAAAATACTTGATCCATACAGGAATACATCTGTCTCAACAAATTTCTCTCTCCAGTACTTTTCAGTTACACTTTCCCAAGACAGAGTTTGCTCCTACTCAATGATGCTGCAGCAGTGCTCTGGGAAGAGATGTGCATGAGTATTTTTTATTTTTTAAATGCAGATGGAACGGAGAAGAGAAATGCAAGTTTTCCTCACTGTATCCCTCTCTCTCAGCTTGAACTGAAAAAGCGTGGGCTGATTTTCTCTGCTCTATATAAGAGACTGATGATTTGTGATGTGGACATCTGCCTGCAACTGGACAGATGCCACCAGCTTAATTTCAGACAGACAACTAGACAGCCATGTAATAGCAGCATTTTTCAGTTGCTACTAATTTTTTTTTTTTAAACTCATTAACTAGCTGAAAAACTCCATATTCCATCCCAAATTTCAAAACTCTATAAGCATCAGCTCTCAAACAAGAGACCACCTTCACCAAGCAGATAAAAGTCAGAAGTGTCTGTGGTGCCATAACAGCTTTTTGCCAATCTGGTTAGCACTAAAACATGTAAGAACATTCAAAGCAGATTTCAAGCCATTTATCTGATCCTCAGTAGTAACCATGCCCTTTCATAAACAGTACTGACAAGCACTCCTAATGGGATTTGCAACATGGTGTTTGTGTGTAAAGGCATATAAAAGTTACAGCTGCCTGTTGCAACTTACTTAAGCATAGATGAAAAGCAAGAATTGGTTTAAAGGTGAAAACTTGACTTTTTTTCCACCCCACCCCCAAAAATCAAACAAACTGAAAAAAATAGGATCTGATTACTATGACCTAACTTTTTGCCAGATGGCTTCAAATTCTTCAAACAAAACTCTCAAATCTGAAAACAGAGGACAACTTTAAATGACCACAAACCATGGTATCTTTTACTGGAAGATGTTTACAGCTTCAATGACAAAACTAGGATCTTAAAGACCACTGTGTTTCACTAAAGACCAGTTTCCTCCTATCATGTTATATACCACTTGCCCTTCGGAACACCAGTCCAACGCTCAAGAAGCTACTCTGCAATACAGCTCATTGCCTCTGAGGCCACCTGTCAATGGTGACTGCTCAAGCACAATGCCAAATCAGGGGAATGCTGTAAACATAAGAGTGCTAGGATTCAAAACAGCAACAGAAATGACTGCTTCCTTTACAGGATGGCAAGACAGCTCAGGAAAATTTCTTGCAGGTACAGAAAATGGCAGCTACCTAGAGTTCATACAAGTAACCGAAGAAAAGAGTTTTATCATCTGTACAGACTAGTAAATCCAGCTGCCAGTAAAAGCCAACTTTAGCTTCTTGGATATGTGA
>VYZV01009386.1:145784-156361 GCA_013401275.1 Pandion haliaetus | reverse complement strand
TGCCTGGGAGGTTGCCAAATTCTGAAGCTACTTTACTCTGTTGATCCACAAGTACCAGAGAAAAGAATTCTTCACAAAAATGGCTATTTCTGATTAGTGAATTTAGGAAGTGGGAGTCAGCTTTTGTTCAATGTTTTTTGTGGCTATGTTGCTTTACAGGGAGAGAAGCAATTTCTCATATTGCTAGGCTGTGTTCCTTGTGAGGTCTTGAAAGTTGCCATTTTGATTCTGCATTGATTAAATATTAATAGGAATTAAAATAGTATTTCAAATTTAAATGGTAACTAAAATATACTGGGAAGAATACAAATATTTAGAGGAGAATTGAAGGGCCTCAAAGTTTCTGGTTGCTGAGTATTTTTAGGTTATTTATGTAAGAGATCTGTTTGTCTGACTTCTGTGTGCAAATGTCTTTTAAAATATGTGTGTATAGATGCTGCCTGGTGTAATGGCAGTTGCACGGAGGAGATCTACTTGAAAATGCACAGTTTGCTTGGCCATGCTGCTTATCCCTCTTCCTTTCCATTCCCCAAGCAAAGGAAAATGGAGAGAGGTGTGGGACCCCATGATGTTAGACAATAATGATCGTCTGCTGTGTTCTGAGGTCATGTTTAGTGATGCGGAAGATTTTTATACTGCAAGGTTATTCAAAGTGAACACATATACCAATGCTGATCTAAGTAAGAGATGATGGGGAAGAGATAGGAGGATGACGGGGGCAGCTTTTTTCTGTTGTGCGAGGATGCAGAGGCTTTCAGGTTGCACTGGGATTGATTTCTTGCCGCATCCGTTGGGGTGACAGTTGACTTACTCTTCTGGATAATATAAGCACTGTAATATAAGCAGCACGTGGTCACAGTTTACTATGGAATAATAATTGTTAGCTAAGATGCTCTATCTTTTTAGAGGTGCCTGTGAGCTTTTTGTGGGTTTGTTAGTTGTACACTTATACAAGAATGCCGTACCCCCGCATTTCCAAATGGCGTTTTTAATGTCTGGATGCAAAATGGAAGAATGAGAAGTTTTATATGATGATGCAAGCGCTCCGGTTTGATTTCACTGGGTCAGGAGTTCAGCAGAAGTAAACCACGTTTCCCAAAAGGTTTATTTTTCTTGAGAGTATCTACTCTCAGCTAGTTAATGTTTGAGTATGTATTATATTCTAAAGTAATGTTATTTACTATCATTATGTTTGGTATTTTTATTGTTGTAAGTAATTAGCTTTGGGTATTTACAATTTGGTAAGTAGAAACTCTGCACCATAGAGAATATATATCATTATTTTAGGCAGATTTCTATATGCTTTCCTGTATTTATCTATTATTTCTTTATACTAGAGAATAATATTAAATTTGAGAAGAAAAATAGCTCTATTGGCTATATTCTCATACTTCATCTCTCTGTTAATCCTTATTATAGCATTTCATGGAATTTTGAAAATATATAGATGACTGTCTACATCAGTGCAAAAGAAATATGCAAAATAAATAGGTTTTATAATTTAAAATAACTTTTTTTTTTTTAAATCAGACTTTGTTTTAGCTAAAATATGGTATTTTTTCTTTCAAATGGTAGATTCATGGCATCCGGAATGATCTTGATAAAGAAAGAGTGGATGCTCAAAAGAAAATTCGCAAACTGGAAGAGACTTTGAAGTAAGTGAATATGGAATAATTGTTGAACCATCCCCAATGCTTTAGTTAAATTTATTAAATAAACTCATGCTTTGTCTCCTTTAACTGCCTTCCTATAATTTGTCTGGGTTATCTTCTCATTGTAAAGCTGCATCTTCAGGGTTCTAGTCAGCCATAAAAATTAAAGTAAAGCAAGAACCAAGCCACCCAAATTTCTTGACTTTCAAGTGGTAGGAATAAAACAGAGTTGAAGTTATTGATGTCAGCTGGTCTTGCCCTGTCAAATAAATGAAGTTGGCTTCAATTCAGAATGGGTACATAGTAGGCAAATAATCAAATAATCCAAACTAAAGACTAGTTGCTTTGCGCTATTTTAGAGGAAGGGATAAATATGAAAGGTGTTATTTATTTAAATTATATTTTAACTGGATTTCGTATATGATATTTGAGATTTCTTTTTTTTTTTTAAATATCCATAAATTACAACTTTAGTGTGGATTTTTCCTGTTTGATACCACACTTTTTTGTGTGAACACTTGTTTTTCAAATGTAGCTAAGGCTTGGAGAAATGATCTGCAGCAAACAGAAAACACTTTTCACTAACTAACTTGGAACAGCTTTTTTGCTGACCTCGTACATTAAGAAACTAATAAGAATGCAACAAGTTTTGATGTATTCTGCGCAGAGGAGTGGTTTACACACAGCATTTTTGATTATGTAAAATATTATTTCCATGGGTTTCTCCAGTTTAAATTCAAAGTTACTGAAATAATTTCTAGGGAAAATAGATTATTCTGAAACAAGCCAGAAGTTATTTGCTAAGACTACTCAGTTAATTGTTCCAATGTATCTTATCTAGGCTGATAGAGGCGTTGTGACGATACTTCTATTCAATAAAAGTCACAGGGATGAAGTCTGTATTGCTTTATTTCTATAATCACTTAGGTATTTGGCATAAATAGAGACTATCTTAAATCACTGCAGACATTAATAAAAAACCTAGCTTTTGATCCTTAAATTCTTTACACTGGCTATTATTTATAATTTTGGGGGAGATTGAATTGTTATCAACTAAACTTAATCTCTCAGTATTCTAACATCTGATTCATTGATAATGTAGTTGCATTAATTATCTTCCATGTCTTTCAAATAGCATGTCAGTTTGCACTTACGGTAATAAAATAAGTCTGACTTTACAGTCCACTGGCTGCTCAGAATTTATGCGCCATGTGGGTGCTCTCAGTGCGGAGTACACATGGTAGTGCTCTGCTTCAGGCAAGTATTTGTAAAGTGCATTAGTGTACTGTGGTTTTGAACTTACTTTTAATTAACAGCACTGTGCTGAGAAGCTCTTGCAGATAGCTGAGGAGGTCCTCATTTATTTCAGATATTCCCTAGCTGTAATTAAGCTTAGCTTTAACGTTTAGGTTAGAGTAAGGATTTGAAAGACGAAAGTTTCAAGACCCCAGTTTACTGGTAGATGCATCAGGGCCCACAAATTAAGATGACGTTGGCAGAGGCCAGTCCCACCCTTGTACTTCGGGTGAGTGGGTCCTTTAGGCAAAACTGAGGATTCGTCAGCCTCTGGGATCGCAGAGCCGTGGAGACCGCGTGACAGGTTAAAAGTATGTCTGGACTATTTCACCTACAGCAAGTGATTAATACCTGTTCCCAGTTTTCAAAGAGTCTTCTAATATAAGCCGCTTCCACTCATATTGTAGAGTACTTTTCCCAGGTTCACTTCCATGTCCTATGGCACTCTGTTTCTGTTATGCTTTTTTAAATTTTATTTTCTTGATACAGGGTGTTGAAAGTAATGTAGCGATTTCTAATATTAAATGGTATATCACTCTCCTAATTTAAAATGGAAAATGTTTTAATTTTGGAGATAGCTTACTCTTTAGTAATGAATCTATACTACTCTTTTGGTTGTTTCATAGCAGTGATTTGGGGTTAATTTTAAGATTAGTAATGGAATTAATGCTAATAAGCAATTACTTTGTAATTGAATAGAAATAAAGATTAGCTTTCATCCGTGTTTTTGTCTGGATGGAGATAGAAGTTGGCAGAATCATCAGGGTGGATTTGTGCTCCTGAAGATTAAAAATACTGTATTTACAGAAATATAGTGCTCTAGTCTAAGCCCAGTATATATTCTGCTGAACGGTTGTTTCAGGTTTCAACTCTGGTGCAAAACCTCTGGGTCTTGCATCTGTACATTTCTGATCACGGATGTGTCAGTGCACAGGTCTGTTAAGAACAGATTCACATGCCCAGTATAGAAGAACTTCTAATCCTGCAAGGCTGACTTTCTGGAAACCAAGCCATTAATTTAGTACTGATGTTTCTGGACAATATTAAGATTTTACATGTGTGTGCTTACATACGACGTATACGTAAGTAATACGTAACAAGCAGTAATATTTTTGTGGCAGAAATGGATGGCTTCCTTATGGCTTTTTTTTTTTTTTTTACATTGCTGCAAAAATTAGTCCTTTTAACAATCTCTTGCTGTTAATATGAATTCATAAGATCTAATGTCTTATGTGAAAATGCTTTATTTTGCTGTATTTCTTCAACTATTTGCGGAATAAAATTAAATAGTTACAAGCTAAGGCAGATACAGTAAACCTTTGGAAAACAACCTTATCTTCCTTGAGATGGGTGATAATATAGTTCACCATCTTCAATAAAAATGATGCCTTGTGGAATTGCAGCTCAGAACCCAGTAGGTGCATCAGTGATTTCTCATAAACTACTTTGATCTGAATGCACTTTGATTCTGAAATGGCCACAGGATTACATCTTGAGTAGCTAGTCAGCTGCAAACACATGGAAAGGGAAGTAGCAGGCATTTTAGTGGGTTTTATTAATAATAACAATAATAATATTTTTCCAGTGGTGTGACAGCAAACAGTGCTATTAGAGTTTCAAACATGTCTGCACAGATGCATAGTGAAAGTGGTTTGAGATATTGTGTGGAATAGTAAAGTCCATATTTCTAAAAGTATCCTTCACTTCAAAAAAAAAATAGCGTTGCCACAGTTTTAATACTGAATAGGGACTTACATAGTTTATGGAAGGTTTTTTTTCTTCTTCTGAAGTTTATGGTAGAAAAATCTGTCAAAAGCAAATCTGTTGCAAAAGAATTGCTCTAATATTCCGGACTATTGGTGGTGACTTGTACATATAAATTTTATATTCAATTTAACAATACATGTCATAGGCATTGCCTAATAGCAAAAGTCACTATAAGAAGTGTTCCAAGCGTTTTTCTAGAGTGTCATTTAAACTGCATTTATAGAATAACAAAGTGTTCTTGAAAAGCTTCTCTGTAATTACTTGAGGGAAAAGCTTGTTTCTCTAATCCCTTTAGTTTGGTTGCATAAAATGTGTCATGAGAGTGGGTTACAAATAGGCTAAATCTCTGCAGTTCTCACCTCTTTTACTTTAAGTAGAGGAATAGGAAATAAAGAGGTACAGTTATATTACAATTTGTCACACTACAGACTGACTTGAATACAACGGGAAAAAAATTTAGAAAAAAAATCCGTACCCACGTGTTGCTGAAGAAATTACATGGAAGAGAAAGAAAAGGTCTCGCTGTCTTTGTACAACACTTACCCAGAGTAGCTGTCAACATGATGTGTTGTGTCTTGCTCTGTGACATTTGGACACCTATTTATTAAAAACAATTATTTTGCCACTGCTACTATTTTATCCGATTCCTTCATAATTTTAATTTACTAGGCTGTAGGGAAGTATTTCCCATTTTATTGAAGAATTGAAATGTAGAAGCACAGAGACTTGTGGCTATTTAGGGAACTGGAAACAGGCATGGCCTTGATGTGGTTTAAAAATGAGCCTAGGACATGTATGTTAAAGGCTCTTTGACCTTTTTTACTCTTATTTCCATTTCAGTGATTATCTATGAAGCAACTTTGCTTACCTGATCTGCACTTGAGTAATGTTCCCAACAGTTGTGTTGCAGGTGGAGTATTTATGCACTTTTCCTAAAGACCTAACAAATGGCTCTTTTCCACAATAAATAATTGTGCTAAAAAATAAATAAAAAGAAAGAAAGGAAAAAAAAGTGCTTTCGTTATGATAAAAATTATCAGGTTAGACTGTAGTATTTATCACTTACCAATAATTTTATCAAGTTTAAAATGTTTCAGTGGTTATGCTTTCTTCAGTTTGGACCTGCTTTGCACATTCTCTGTCTATGAAGATTCTTGCTGCGTATATAAGTAGCAGTTTTTAGTAAGTATCTGTTTGCATCTTTTTATGAAAACAAGTTAGATGCAATTTTCTTTAGTAATTAAGACATTCTGAGCTGTTAATGCTTTAGTCAGTTTGACGTGTCAATCACAAATATTAAATTATATCACTTTTCAACAGACGGTGCACTAAATACTGACCTCTGTTGATATTAGCCCTCAAAATAAAGATGATGAACTTCTAGCCCTCTGACTATAGAATTGTTTGAAGGCATATTAAAGGTTGTTTTCTTAAAAATAATACCTTTCCTTTTTTACTGTTTCTTTTGGTTCTAAAATAGCATTGTAAACTACAGACAATTGTCTTCCTAGTCATTGTGAAAATTTCAGAAATAATTATAGTAGTAATTTCATGAAACATCAGAGAGAGTGCATGTTCAATAAGGACCTTGGAGATGATAAGTATATGTTATGTTCACAACTGAAATATTCAGAATTTAATGTTCGCATGGTAGTCATAGCAATGATCCCAAAGGCTTCCTGTGGAAGTATCACGGTTCTGTGCCAGGCATTATTTGCAGCCAGCAGAAGTGCGTATACTTGAAGGCTGGCCTGATTTATTTGCTGACAAACAGAGAAACTTAGAACACTGTTGCTTAAGATAAGAGGTAAAAATCTCTTTTATGATCCAAAGAAAGAGCAGAATGGGTATGTGCATTATTATATATTCCACCAGTGTATGAGATACAACTGCCAGCTTGACCTACATCAAGGAGGATATCGGGTGTACAGGAGGAAACGTTTGTTTTACAGTATTTAGTTTGAAGTCCGTTTGTATGTTACTGGAATCATAGAATCATTTAGGTTGGAAAAGGCACTTAAGATTGAGTCCTACTGTAAACCGTAACATATATTATTAGTAATAATATATAAAAAAACCTAAAGATGAAATAGTGAAGAAGGGAGGATTTGATTGTATACGTAAATAGTTACAGTTAACAGGTTTTCTGAAGTGTGAATGCAGCTTATATTTAGAGCACCTCAGTTGTAATGTGGTGTGGGCTTTGCCACTTCCATTCTGGAGTCCGTAATAGCTGTATGACTGGATAGATGTAGAAAGTTTGTCTGTCTTGAGATGGAAATTTTGGACTAAACTGTAAACACGTGTAAGAGTTGAGGCTGTTATCATCTGTCACCTGCGTGGAAGTGCAGAACCCCTTGCTGCTGTTGGTTTGTCAGGATAATGGTTGTGATGGTTCTCCCATACTGGAAATAATTATGGGATCTGATTTAATGCTTTTTGGTTTGCGTGTCTCATACACAAATTAATATTTCATTATGCTGCTGAAGTATAGCTTTTCCGGGTCCTTATTCTTCTATTCTGTAGTGTGATTGAAGGAAACAATTTTTAAAAAGTCATGTTAGGAGAAATGAAATGAACTGTTGCCTCTACAGGTGCAGACATTGTAACTGAACATTGAAGTGTCACAGAATGTGTGCACACTGTCTACAGTTAAATGCTTTGTGACATTATTCCTCTCAGTCTTTGCCTTCCCCCCCCCCAAACCTGCCTGTGGAGCCAAATCTCAGCACTTTGCAAGTGGTGATGATACAGAGCAAATGTTTAGCAGCTGGCTTATTGAAAGGCACTTAATAAAATTGTTTGTTTACATAAGAAACTAGCAACACCTCTTTTCTCCATTGCTTCTCTACCCTTCATCTGAACTTGTTTAAAACTGTTCTGGGGAAGAAAGAGGGGCTAAACTTTCCAGAAACCAGCAAAGCTGCTTCTATGTATTAGCAAATTTGTATTTTTACAATAGTTTGTGAAGCACACACATACACAGTTTTCATAGTATTTTGTGATTTGTTTTAGATGGCAGAACAAAACATTTCAAAGTCTTTTTTCAACCAAAGGCATGGTGTGAAGGTGGTATATGTAGATGTTCAATAAAATACAGAAATGAAAATTATTTATGTTTATTTTCCCTTAGATACTTGTGTATGTGCACATGCTTTCTCTGGGAATCCTTGACATGAGAATCAAGGAAAAAAAGTTGATTTCTCTTTCGGGATGGTACCATGGAGTTTCCTCACTGTAGACTTACAAAGACATATTTCATTGCTTTTCCTTATTCCCAATATGATAGCTGTGTCAGTTCTTTATACCTTCACCTGCTGAGGTACTTCTAGAGACTGTCAAGTGTGGTTCAGTGATACTAATTTATATTTTAAATTTCAGGTTTTGTGTGTGGTACAGTTATTGCTACTACAAGGTTTTGTCTCATAGAAGGTATCTGATAAAAATGCATTTGCACTTGTGTTTACTAAAACAAGTTGGAAAAATGCTGTTTTGGGAAGGAAATAACAATTATTTTTTTAAGCAGTTACTCTTCTTAAAACCTTAGTCATTTCTTTATTCAAAGGGCTTCTGCCTGTCATCTCTTAGCATGGATTGCCAGTCATTTGGTTATTCTGAATCATTTGTTCCCTACCTGACATCATCACAAGATGTATGGAGCAAAGGAGCTGGAGCTCTTCTCAGGCTTGTCCTGAGGTTTCAAGCTTAGTACTGATACTTGTAAAGCCTTAGGAGAATGGCTTTGATGTCACACTTTCTCAGAAGCAGAAGCTAGTGTCAGTACATTCTGCAAGAAGAAATCTAATTATAATTGTACTGCAACTTCAGCCTGGATCCCTGACAAAAGGGAGGTTCAGTACATTCCCATCTCCTCTCGTTTTTACTTCCACTGGGTTTCCGTCTGGCTTGGACTTGGGTGCAGGGGAATGATTTGAGTTTATGTGATCCTCTTATGCTGCCCTGAGTATTTTGTTGTTTTTTTTTTTTTTTGTTCTGAGACTGCTTGTCGGCCTCCAGCAAGCGTTCTGCCTGGTGTTTTCCACAGTTCCACCTGTGCTGGTGAAATGGGGACAAGACAAAAATGGGAACAGGGCGAGATGGTCCTTTGCAGAATCTCTGTTCTACTTTTTCCTACAGCTATGGCTGAGTAATGACTCATTTTTCACTGTATAGTTTTCTTTGATATAGAAAGAGAAGGTCTGGATTTGTTTGGTCTGAAAGGCTCTTTTTGCTTTGTTCAGAATACATAAAAATACATCAAATTTTAGCACCAGAAGTTTTATGTAAGGGTCTTCTAGTCTTTGAGATTACTAATCCCTTGCAAAATTCCCATGGTGTTTATATAGTTTTTCTTTTCTCTGTAATATCATAAAAGGGGCAATGTAAAAGAAACGAGGGTACGTAACTTTGAGATTAAAAAAAGGTGTACATAATGCTTCCGAGCTAATAAAGAGGGGAACAAATGAAGGCAAGGATAAATAAAAGCATGGAAATAGATGGCAGGAGATAGAATAAATACCACTGAATATAATTTTATTTTGCTTTGCGGTTTACAGTTGCATAATTGTTGGATCCCAACATTTTTTAAACAGTTAAATTTGGACTTTTCAAAATATACAGAAATTATATTTTTAAAAACCTGTGATTTACAGTGGATTTTGACAATTTGATTATACCAAACCCTTTGAGAACTTTATTTTTAAACAGCTTCTCCTTCAGGATACTATTGTATGGGTTGTATTGTATGGACTTCTTGTAGTGGTGCGTGTCACAAATGCCACTGCACACAGAAAAATACAACTGCGTGATAATCATCCATACAATGATAAATAAATAAATGGAGTGATAGCTTTAACCGCAAGTTGATTTTTTTTTAATTCTTTTTTGCTTTCTTGCTCCTCCAAGTTGAATCCAGATTCTGAATAACTGCTCATTGTTGTTAATATTTTTAGGATAATTGCCTAAGTGTAGCTGTTTTCCTGTAGTTAATTCCATTTTTCCTTGAAAATGAAGTATTTGTGTGTGGAGGAATTCTTGTAGGAATGGAAAAGCTATTACTATTTAAAGCCGGAAATAATTAAAGAAATATGAGAAGGCATTGTCTTTAATTCCAAATGTTGCAATAAAGAACATTAAGAGTTTATACTCGTGTTCATTGTGGTCATCATTCTCTTTTAGTAATATGCTTAGTGTTGTCTTGTTGCAATAGTTGCAATATGATGAAAAAAACAAACTTTGTGATTTAAAACCAGTGGTAATGTTAAGTGGCTGAAGAGTTTGGATATAATTTTACTCTTTACAACAGGGCTGTGTGGGGTTTTTTTTGGTGGTGGGTTTTTTTTTTTTCCCTCCTCTAAGAATTAGTGGAAAAACAGCCAGCTGTTCTCCACTTGGTGCTCTGTTTGAGCATCTGAAACCTTTTAGAGCAAAACCAGTCAAAGTTTCCAGCATATTGTAAACATTCCTTTAGCCCCAGTGAACATGCTGACATAACCCTCACTCTAGGGGGCACAATGTAAAGTATCAACAGAGGACACAAAAATGTGGTAGCTTTATTTAATAGCCTCACTTAAAAGAAAAAATAAAGTGTTCTGTTAACTATTTACAGCCTTTCATTTTCTTTCAGCAGTTTCTCTGGAGACCTACTGGCAATAATGAAATATGTATTTAAAGGAAAGCTCCAGTTGTACGAAAAAAAGTAACAGTTGATTTTTAATCCTTGTCTGCGGGACCATTATGTCCCTTAAGATGGTTATAGAAATACCATATGACATCATCTTAATGATATCAACTATGAGAATGCTTCGATATAATATCTAGCTGTATGAAATGAAAAGTATTGCTTTGTGAGATGAACAGCTG
>VYZV01009386.1:123295-135863 GCA_013401275.1 Pandion haliaetus | reverse complement strand
GCTCTTTTTTTTTTTTTTTTTTTTTTAGGGAGACAGTTTATTCACTGCTTCTGTTGGGACCCAGATCTAAAAGTAATTGATGAGTATGCACTGCAGCATAGTACTGTGTGTATATATATATATATATGTTCCCCTGGAAACATGCCTGATGTACAGCTAACAGTTGTGCTTTTGATACAAAAGCCTTTGTTAATTGAATTAAGAAATTGCTTCCTTGATGCTGTGTGCTGGAATCTGTGGGACTCATTATTCACAGGCGATGACTATCTTCAGAGAACTTTACTTGCAGCCAAATAATTCTCTTTTAAGTTATTTTACTGATTTAATGTAAACTTACTTTAAATGTGTAGTTTGTGCACTGGCTCGTACATGATTTCCCTTGAATTTCCACAGGCAATATATTTTTGAGTGAAATACATTTGAGTCTTAAATATGTCTAGAAAAATATTCACTTAATTTTGATGGGATGTTCACCACTGTTGAGTGAAAAACTGAGCCAATACTTTGTAATCAGGGAGTGGCATGGCATAGGTGATCAGTATATCCTTAAGGAACTAATAATCTTGTAGTGACTGAATGTTAATTTTCATTACATACAAATAGTGTAGTTCTCATTCTCAGCAGGTTGTATTCGCTTCTTTGATGGTTTGCAAACAACTGTAGAAATGCCAGACTGTTTCAAGCTATGCCTTTTTTAAAAAAAATTAAATATTCCCTTTCTTTTACCATGTAGATGGAAAAGGTTGAAGCAGATCTAAGCAGATCAAAATCGCTCCGGGAAAAGCAATCCAAAGAATTCTCCTGGCAATTGGAAGAGCTGAAGCAAAGATACGAGCAACAGGTCAGTCAGTTTGCTCCTTCAGGTGGAAGGGAGTAGGGACATCTTTTCATGCTCTTTTCCTGTTCTCACTGTGCGTTGCTGTTCTTTGTATAAAGACAAAACTAATAGGTATGCAGAGTTTATGCAATGGGGGATGGAGGGGGAAGAGTCTATACAGAAAATATTTTTGTTTCCTCTTTGCAATCCTTTGTACCTCTCACTCTTTCAAATTGTTTCCCAGGCTTACAGGTGGCAACACCTATTTTCATAACGGCTAGATGAAATTATTTAATGTGCTATCTGTTTTTCTTCTTGTCAAGAAACAGCGTTTTATTCTTTTTATCATTTTTAACATGGGGAGTGTTCATATGAATGCTTGTTTTGGCCCACTGATAGCGATTTTCTTTATTGTAATGTAATTTCAGGGTTGGGAAATATTCAGGAAACATTTGGGTGGAGACAAGAAACTTGAGTTCAGTAGTGTTGTGAAGTGTAAAGGGAAAAAACAGAAATAGAAGTAGACAAATTATTGCATGATGTAGGCTTGAGAGCTACACAGCTGAAACAGCCCATCAAACACTTGCATAAGGTGGTTGTGAAAGGTTGTCATGAAACTAATATGGCATCTGTTTAGTAACACCTGTTAAAGGATTGAAAATTTTTTTTCTGGTTACTTTACAGCAACCATACAGTCAGTCCATAAGCTTAAAGTTCTCTCTTATCAGTGTTTTTGTGTGGATATAAGTTTACATTTCCACCAGGGAAATGTGATTTCTTTTCTGTTTATCTTCTGTGCTGGTAAAAGGATGAAATACTGCAGTTGGCTTGTGGTACGAGATCTGCTCTGGTCCGTCTGGAAGGGGCTTTTTTGGGTAATTAAGGAACAAGATCACTTTGGTAGGTGTTGAGAGAGACCTTTGCCTGTGCTTGGGAGGAACAATAGTGTGTTTTGTGCATGGCTCTGAATAGAAGAGGGTTTGGTGGTTCAGATCAAAGTATTTTCCTTATACTCACTCAGAATTGTCGACATTACTAATAGGGTTGCCACCCGACAAAGGGTGAGAAGCTGTCCTGTGTAACAGTGAGATACGTCTATGCAGGCGTTTTGTTTAACTGGGTGATATTGTTTATGATTCTTGTATTTAATGATTCAGGAATAGTCTGGGTTGCAGAGATACTGGGGGGTTTTGTTTCATGCTTGCATTAAGGGTGATGAAGTTTGACGTGTCAATTAAAGGACAGACTGGAGGGAGGACAAGGGGAAGTGTTGGGGTTAGTTGAGTGTCCGCTTGAAGGTGGAACTTTTTATGGAATCTTATGTTCATGTCATTTTAGTGGTGTGGTTGGTTCACTTTTTTCTTTACAGTTCTCATAAGTTGTGGTGCATCTTTAAAGTCCAAAGTAAGGATTTATTCAAAGATTTTGTTCCCAGCTTTAGCAACATGATATATACAGATAAATACTAATCTGCAGTTAGTCAGATGTTATGACATTCCTGTTCCTACCTACAAACAGTAATTATTTCTTTCAATGTACATAGTAGGAGCTACCAAGCCATAGACACAGTCTTCTGCCAAATACTCGCCTGCTTTTGTGCACTAAAGGCAAATGATAATGCCTAGTAGTGTCATGGTTTGTTTTTTATTTGTTTTCTTGTATCATCATGCCTATTATATTCAGACCTTCTGGAGCCTGGATAAAAAAAACCCAAACCAAGAAATGAATGTGATAGTTAAACCTTTTTTGGTAAATCTTTTTACTTTGGTATTCTGTAACAATGTTGATGTTGTGGTAAACATCAGTGAAAGCATTTTCAACTAAGAGGAGATGTTTACTGCTTCACTTTTATTTTATTTAGGATAGCTACTTTTTACTCTAAGAAAGAACAGCTAGACTTTATGAAACATTACTGAAACCCAAGGAAAGGGTTTCAGCGCTAAACAGCTAAACAATGAGAGCCTCAGAAGAATTTTCACAAGAATCCTGTTTATGTCCTTTTTTAAAACTTATTTCTCTTCATTTGAAATGTTCTTTGAGAGCTTGCGAACATGAAAAATATGTGGCCCTGAAGATTGCAATGGGTTATCATTGGAAACGACATTCTTTTTGTATTGTCATTTCTACAGTACAAAGCTTCTTCAGCCCAGCTGCAGAGCAGTATGAGCTCAGTTCTTCCACTCTTAAAATTTCCTTTCAGTAGTTCCAACTTCTGTTTCTCTGTATTACTCTCTATTTATGCTTCAGAACTTCTAAACCATTTTTAAAGCAGACTTTACCTTGTCTTGTTTTACTGCATATTTCTTTGGTTGTTACTTGGGGAGGAATAGACTGATTTAAACTGTTTAAATAGAGCAGTAAATTAGAATTGGTTGTGCATTTCAGCACAGCTCTAGCAGACTTCCAGTCAGGAAGTAGACACCCAACCAAAAAAACAGATACTTTAGCTACCTGAGAAAGATAGTAATTGCTTTGAGATGTTCTGCCTCAAGTGTCTGAATCTAATTGTCAAATGGAATTTATACACAAAGGGAAGGAAAATTGACCTTCAGATATATTTTGCGTAGGTGGGCATGGTGAGTGGCAGAGGTAGCACTGACAGCGTACTGGCCCATAAATTTAATCAAATTGGTAATGAAGAACCAAATGAACTGAAGTGTTATCCAGTTCTCCAATCTGAGAAGCATCTTGGAAATGTAGGAATTTGAGAGCTCTGGTTATACCTCTCTGCTCCATATGAATGGTTGCCTGTGCTTCACAGGACCCTCCTTGAATATTGATTTCAAAGAGATTACTGGTGTGAACATGGACCACTGGTTGTGGGGCCGAAAGATTGCTCTGCCTGCAGATTAGACATATGGATTTATTATATATTCATCTGATATTTATATCAATAAATAACATGATATATATCAATATATATCATTATTTTTATTTATTTTCCTTGAAAAAGAATTAGGGAAAAACCCCATACAAAACTGTGGCAGTTAATGTTTTGTTAACTTTTCAAATGCATTGGAATCTATTAATAAAGCAAAGAAATTTCGGATCTTGCAGTATTTGGTTTCAGCTGTCAGGTGTCACTCCTGGTTCCAGCTTCATCTGATTCAGTGCCACTTTCTTTTGAAGTATCCACTGAGAACACTGTTAGAGAGAAACTGGTGGCTTTTTTTTTTTTTCTTTAAATATACTTTAGCTCAACTTTGTTCTACTTGCAGCTGTTAGATTTGAAAGTATATTTTGAAGAAAAAAATAACTCCAGCAGCACCACA
Source organism: Pandion haliaetus (assembly GCA_013401275.1). Taxonomy (NCBI): domain Eukaryota; kingdom Metazoa; phylum Chordata; class Aves; order Accipitriformes; family Pandionidae; genus Pandion; species Pandion haliaetus. The sequence goes on along the minus strand of VYZV01009386.1, from coordinate 131,774 downwards.
GTTCCTATCTGCTAGGAGCAGCTGCTTTCGGCACTTCAAAGCCAGTGGACACCACAGCGAAGGCCTCAGCCTTTCCTGCCTTTGAAATGGTTGCAGTATCTATAGTCAGGCTTCATGGCACCGTCAGCACAGGAAAAAAGGTTGTTTGGTTTTTTGCACCCCCTCTCTTTTTTCTTTTTTTTTTTTTTTTTTCTTCCCTACCTTCTAATTACATCCTCAGTTTAGCTCAAAATACCTGGGAAGTGTTTCTGCTGAAATCCTTTTCCACAAGCCCAACTGTTTGAAAGAGCATATGCCCAAGCTTTTCAGTAATGGATTTTAGGCAAGCAAATTCAACATTAAGTTAATGAATTTGCTTTTTTTTCCCATATCCATGTCTGTTGGGCACTTCCTGAGAGCACATCTCTCGGGGTGAGCCGTGGTACCACGGCACAGCACTCGTGGTGGAACAGGGCATCACGCAGGGCTGTTTCACAGCAGGGTTGAGTATGTACTCACCTTCGTTTCAAGCAGATTTTCATAAATTGTCATGAATGGAACACTTTCAGTGAACTTTTGGAGACCTTAATGTTTAAATGGTATTAGTTTGTCCTTTTTAAAAAAAAAAAATTAAAAAATAGACCACTATGATCACTGTTACACCCATTTTTTTGTTATAAATAGTTGCTGAAGTGCTGTGACTGAGTGAGTATGAAAAAATCGAGATGCAATACTAGTAAGAGTGCCAAAGTCTATGAAATGTCATTTTCCTAGCAGGGAGAACACACTATGAAAAAGTAGATGAATTACTGCGATAGCAGGATGGTGTTACTTGCTGAGTTATGGACATGCTTTCTGAAATTGGATGCCAACCTGGATGTATAAATAAGCCTTTTGTTGTGGATCGTCTTTTCTTTATTAGTGTTTATTCCATTTTAAAATAATAATTATTCATGCTTCCATAACAAAGTGGAAAGCTATTACGTGATAGCTGAAGAATCTCCCCATATCTCAGGAAATCCTTTCTTGTGACATTTATTGTTGGGTTCTGACTTCTGTAAAACTCGTGAAGGAATAATTAGAGTTGTCGTCTTGTCCTATGTAGCCAAATAGGGAAGAAACAGGACACTTTCAGAAACGTTTTATTGGGTATTTAACAAAATCACTTTGATATGATGTTAAAGATGAGAGAAATAGTCTACACTTTTAAGTCTGGAGCAAGACGAGGGTGTGGTTGAGCTTAAATATGCCTTTCATATTAAGGAAAGAGAGGTAAAGTGCAGAATCAGCTGGTTAAAAAGTGAAAAAAGCATGGCTGTAATCTTACCTGCCAGCAGCAAGGACAAGTATCCAAGGTAGTGTTCGGAAATTGTTCTTATTTTAGCAGTGTGCTGGAGCAGAGGAAGATATTACTAGGAGGAGAGGAAGAATATTCTTTAGATCTTTCTGTATGTCTTTTTCTTTTATAACTTTCTAGTGAGGTTACTTTAAAGAAAAGGGTGGGGTTATCTTGGGTAAAATATTAATTTTATAATCACAAGCATTGTTTTTATACGTAAGTATGTATAAAAACAAACATCTTATTCAGTGCTAGCTTAATGTTAAGGTTCCAAGCACAATCTCATGCTCAGTTGCTTAAAAATATTCTAAAGTGTTATTTAGATTAACGTTTAATGGTTGGGCATCTCCCCTGATAATTTTTAACTGTTTAACTTTGTGCCAAGAGATGGTACCAGTGTTTGGATAATCAAGGCTGAGATGACGTTGTTTTGCTTTTGCTTAAAATTGTAGTGATAATTCCTTGAAATGCTGGAGGCAGGGTATTTTTGACCTTGGTGTGTTCTTAACTGACAGTAGGATATTTCTGACCTGGGTGTGTTTTTTATTTTTTCCCTTGAAGATCCACTCAGGTGTATTTAGGTAATAAACATTGCTTAATTCAGATGTTCAAGAGTTCAGCAGCTAAATGTTCTGAAGAGTCTCACTGAGAATTTCCATGTCCTCTCTGGGAAACGGAGCCAGGACTGTTTGTGTATGAAAGTGTGGTGTAAAGGCTGTGACCTCGTGAGAGACAGGGGAAAATACAACATAGGTAAGGAACAGAGTAAAAAGTGGGGATTAAGCATTAAACCAAGAAACTGCTGTGACTTGGGGATGGGACTTGGCAAGGAAGCTCCTCAGGGAAAGTAAGGACTGTCTGTGAAAAGAATTTGTGGGGTGACATGGGCTGAAGGGTCCACTGAGCATGAGTGGGCTCTCCAGGAGCCAGAATTCCTCATTACCTCCTGCTTTAACTGTGGCCACTCTGCCTTTCTAAGGCAGGAAGCAGGGGGGATAGATGCTGCTTCTACACTGGATGCATTGAGTTTATAGTCCTATCGTGTTTATTTGGCATATTACTTTTAGCTCAGTTGATCTTCCAGCTGGTAGTCTTGTCTTCAGAACTACTACAAACATCATCAGTCCTATCACGAGACACAATCACCCTATGTGCACCTTAAACTCTAACTTCAGTGTCATGCTCAAGCCTTCGGAGACATTCAGCTGGACACACTAATAGAGGTAACAAGCTTAACATTCAGCTTGCTTTGTCCCTGTACCTTTTCTCAGTTAAGAGTTCCTGCCACTGCACTTATGTCCTAGCTTTTCTTCTGGCCACATTCTTCCTTTTCTGTTTCTTCTAGCTTCTTTTTGACCGGTCTGTTACCCACTCGAGTGAAGAAAACATTTGCAAAGACGTGCTTGAAATATGGTATTCCTCAAACAGACGAATGTTCCAGGCGTTTCTTAGCTGTACTTTAAACAGTCCAGTTATATTCAGAGATTCACGATCCATTTTTAGTATGCTGGTTTAGTTATAAGGACACAGTCTTTGTAAAAAGCTTTGTTCCTCTCCTCTTTGTCTATAGTCTAAGATAATTGAAATACAGTCTGTTCTTGCATGGAGGCCAAATGAGCACGTTAGCAGAGGCTCTAAATTTTTCATGTCATCAGCAACAAGCTGCATAAATTTCATTTCATAAATTAATCTAGGATGCATAAATGTTTCCTTTGAACCATCCTAACACACAGATGAATGCCATTTGTGCAGAATATCTGAGGAATAGTTTCTTCAATCAACAACATCAACTTTTCACTTTCTGATATAGCTAAAACTCACAAATGGGAAAAGGATACGAATTTAACCTCCAAGTAAAGAATGGGTGGAAATCTTCTCCCTGTACCATTGCTGTTTACAGAATTGTTAACCAGACAGATGGGTATTTACACTGTCTCCTTCAGGCATCTAACTTGTGTGTGATTCAGAGTTAAAAGCCTGAGCTCCCTGTATAGTCAACAGAATCAACTTTGGGGGAGGAGGGAGTGGGGAGACGATTCCAGGAACATAAATTGGTGCCTGCAGTAAATAGCAAGTCAGGCTGTGAATGCCTGTGAAGTTGGTTCTCAGTGTTCAAAGGAGGTCCTTGGATAAACTCTGAATCCCTAAACAATGACTATGTACAGTAGATTCTGTACCAGAGCCTGCTACAAACAGGCATTTGCAGTGACTTAATGTATATTAGCTTGAAAGAAATATTTCTGTTTGCAGACTGCGTTGGCTTTACTGGAGCAGGTGGGCTGGGGAGGGGAGCGGGACTTCCTAACATTGATCACAGCTCTAAGTGTGATTTAATCACAGGGGTGCGACTTCATTGCCAGTATGCTGGTGATTTAAAAACAAATTTACTCATGGCAGGAGGATCAGGAAGATGGGAAGATTGAGGTGAGGTTTGTGCTGCCCATACTTTAAAAATATTAACATTCTGGAAGGCCTTTGTAAGTAAAAATTTACTGTTCAGGTATATAATTTATATGCATGATGAACCACTCAGGTGTATTGGTGTAGTGGGGAGGATAAATAAAACTGCAGTTTGGCTAATAGACCCGTTTATCTCTTCTAGAGAGTTTCTTGCAATTCTTAGTTTGCAGTTGAAATACAGTTATTAGTGGTTGATTATAAGGCGAAGTATAACAAGAAACACAGTCATGCCAATTAAATTATTGCAGCCTGCAATGAAATAGAAAGTAAAATGCATTCGCTATGCATGTACATTACCCTATATGTATTTGCTACTTCGGTGGTAATATGTGGTTCTGCACTGATGTATTTTTCACTGTCCCATTTGCCCTCGGCTCATTACAGCCCTTTTATCTTGGGAGTACTTTGTGTTCCAAATTATAGCAAAATCTCAAAAAAACGTGTACTTTTAAAATCCATTTAATTTGTCTGCTGCAAAGTAGTTCTGGTATGCTCCCTTGCCTTGCAGTGAAGATTCCTTTTTTCTGTCCAAAGTTATGCTAAGCCAGAGCCTAGCATGATTAATACTCGATCCTCCAGCCTGCTATATCTGATTACTTTTAGAAGAAGTGTATTTGCAGAGATGGGTAATCCCCGTATCCTCATGAAACACACACGTTTATTTATAGGCTTAGGAGACAGAAAATGCTAGGTTTTACAAGACTTGTAATTTGGGGATAGATAGTGTGCTGTATGCTATGCTGGGCGGAGGTTAGGGCTAGTTTTGAGCAGAGAATGATAATGAAGACACCTGATTTACAAACACTCTTAAATACTTATAAGATAGAATTGCTGAAAAATAGACATGCTATATGCATGCTGTATGAGTGAGTTTAGTTCAGTTCTTTGCCATGACACGTGTAACTCATTGGTGGCTTCTCCAGCCCTCAGAAGTTCAGTCATGCCAAAATAGCGCTAATAAAATCATCCTGCCGTGCAAAACTATATTTTATATAGGTGTTACTTACAATATTTCTGGAATTGTGGACATAAATTTACATGAATTTTCATACTTTGGTGTCAAATATTTATTGTAGCAGCTACATTTTTCAAAGAGGTAGTGAGCTAACTAATTTCCTTTCCCTCCTTTGGGGACTATAAAAAGAATTTCAAAGGCATACTTGTTCTTGAGAACAAGTTGAAATTGTTCTAAAATTGAAAAGCCTAAACTTAGTGTGTGATGTAAAAGCAAAAACTGGATAGTAGAAGGTCTTGTCTATTTTAGGGACTTTAAAAAGGTATTCGCTGACATTGATCATGTTACAAGCATTTGGCTTCTGAAAATATCTTCTGCAATCAGTAGGCTATTTAATGAAGATCTTTGTTCTTCAGATGTACAAACTGAACCAGCGCTAACAGCAGCATGATTTCACTTTAGGTCTTTATTGGATTGTTTCTCATTTTAGCAGGTTGTTCTAAAGCACCTCCACATTGGGTTCAGCTAAGTCTGCCTGTGCTAGAAGGCCACACCGTTCATCAGCAGCTGTGGTTGTCGGTGTCCTGCGTAGGGTGGGCATGATCGATATTGCCAGTCTGTGTGTATGTGTGTATTTACGCTAGTGAATAGCAAAAGATGGTCACAGTTCTTGGATTAATCTTTTTTAGGTTTTTGTTAAGAATTTTGTCGTCTTTTTTCAATTATTTTCTCTGCAAGAGTAAGGAAATATTGTTAAACTTCAGGTAAAAGCAGAGATTTAAAAATAAATGGTGCCATTCTGGTGATGGCTTACTAAATCAGGTATTGGCTATTGCCTTGAATATGGTTCTATCATACTGGTGCGGAAAGAATTAAAAAATGAAGGATTCAGGCAAGAGGAGATCATAAATTTAGAATACTTATGTTGCTTCATAATAATAGTACTTCACGGTATAGAAGAGCTATATGGGGTCAGACAGTCCTGCTTGTTTTAGTGCCCAGGCCATGGCTGGAGATAGGAACAGATGCACAGAGAAGAGAGTAAGAGAATCTCATCTTTGGGAGGGCAAAATGAGAAAACATTGAAGCCACAATGAGTACGATCTGATTATGGTAATAGGGCGCACGCTATTATTTAATGAATGTATCTTTTCAGCATCGCCCCTAATTCCCATTGTGAATATCGTGTTGCTTGTCTGTCTGAAACATATAGCACCTAAAACTGTCTGTCTTCTAGACACTTATGTACTGAATTTGAGCAGACATTTTAATGTAATCTGATGAAGTGCTAAGCATCTGGGGTAGATGCAGAAAGATCTCAACACGATACAATTTTTAAAGGAGGTGGTTTTCTTACATCACTCATAAAGGTGCTTTCTACCTCAAAGAGGAGACAGAATCCATACTGATTTATGAAGAATTAATATAGCGTTCATGCAGCTTTCTGTGATGAAGAAGACCTGTTGTTGCTGAAAAAGAGCATAGGTTTTGTCTTTTTTTTTCTTTTTGTTGGTATACATTAATTTTTGCCCCTTAAAAAAAAAAAACAAAACAGCAACAATACAAGGACAAGAGAGAGTCAAGTGGAAGAGAAACTGTAGTCCTTGGCAGCAGCTCTGAGGAGAAGAGGGGGTTCAGTGAGTGTTCACCAGTGCAGTCAAATGGCTGCTCCATCACTTCATGTTATTTGTACAGGAAAGCACGTTTTGTTGGTTACAAGTGTGGGGTGCTTGTTAATGTTCACTAGGGAAGGTTGGTGTTCTAGGTCTTTGAACTGAGGGAAGAAAAGGCTCTCGTTCCCATCCCTTCCTCTCCTGTCTCTCCGCCTCTGCTCCCTGCCAGAAATCTCTAAAAAGCAAACCCAGAACATCATGGGGAATACTTTGCTTTAAGAGGTGAGGTTTTTCTCTTTGGCAAATTTGCCTTTTATAAAACACCTCCCCTCGCACTGCCGTCCTTTCTCTTCCCACCGAGCAGACTGGGGGTTGCCCCTCCTGCATACAGAAGGACCCGTCCCTTTTAGCTCTTTCTACCACTTAAATTCAAAAATGTTTTGTCTGTTATATAAATGCTGTAAGTGAAGAGATTGCCAAATAAAACTGTAATTACTTTGGGTAAAGTGGACACATGCACATGTACCGTGTGACTGGCTGAAGAAGCAGGATCTGTCCCTTGCCCCCTTTGGGCACATGTTCCCTCCTGGCTGCCGTTTCTCATCTTCAGTTAAAAAAGTGAAAACCTAAATAATCGAAGCTCCCCACAACAAGCTGTCGTACCCCAGACCTTACATGGCACAACCGGCTGAAAATCCAGCTATTGAGAAAAGAAAATGTTTGAATAAAAAGACCTCTTTTGACATGCTTTCTTTTTAATCAGGTCTGATTTATGAAAAACCGCTAAACATTTTTTCTCTTAACTCAGGCAAAGCCTTTACAATTATTTTAGGGAGCAAGAATTGTTTCATTTAGGCACCCTAAGGACACTGCTGGCATATGAAAAGAAACCAGTTTTGTACACAAACCTTGGGCAAAAACCTGACTTAAAGAACTTTGTGTAAGGATCCCAGGCCCAGTACAGATAATGTATGCCTCCTGGGGGGTTAACTCCTGCAGGACGTCTGTTAATAAGCTCTTGAGTATTATTAAATAACGTAGATATGTTCAACCGTAGAATATTGCATCTGTTCTACTTGCTTCGTTTTTGGAAGGATGCTCCTGGCCGCAGCACGGGTGACATATTTTACTTTTAAACCGGGAATACACTGGTCCATAGTTTGAGAAAGTGCTTTTTTTTTTTTTTTTTCTTTTTTTTTTTCCTTTCCCTTTTTCCTTTTTTTAACTTTGCTTCAAATTTTAAACCCGAAAGCCAGGCAAACAGCTAATATTATTCCAGAATTGCATGCTACAGCTTTAAGATAAGGTGCTGGGGCGCTCTTGGCGCACACACAGCCGCCTCCTCCCGTTTGCTTTTTTTTTTTTTCTCACGCTGAAAATAACCCACCATATTCATGATAAGAGCTTTTTTATTTTTTTTTCCACCCCCCCCTCCTCCGAAATCCACCAAAACTGAAGAAAAATCCAAGTGACTGTTCTTAGCAGCTGTGTGGCCCGGAGTTCAGTGGGGAAGCGGCTTCCTGCCGTCCCTATTCATCACCTGCTTCAAAGGCAGGCTGGCTGCTCCAGTGTGCAGGCCAGGTAGGGTGCCATTGTGCGCAGGCGGGGAGGATTAGTATCAAAGCTGCGGCAACCAGGCCCTTGGTCTCGGGCTGCCATTCAGTCTAGCGGGGAGAGGCTCAGACTGGCCAAGGTCACAGCATCCAGTGTGGTGCGGACTGGGAAAGGATCCTGAGAATAGAGGGCTTCTTATGAAATCATGGTGCAAGCTTGCAGCACAGCAGGTGCCCTTCTGGAACACATACATCTGTTTATGTTGGGATAGCGTAGCTGACAACGGGAGAATAGAGCTCTGTTTTTTATAATTTTCTTTCTCTTTTTATTAAAAAAAAAGGGCAACTATATACGGCAGCGTTGAGGAATATCGAAGGAAAAGCTTTCGCTTTGGAAATCATAAAGAAATCTTTAAAAGATTTAATTGCTGGGATGGGGGGGTTGTGTGTGTATACTTAATCGAAGGGGAGAGCAGGCTGCCTATTAACCATTTAGGATCCTCAGCCCTGCTGATGAGCAGCAGCAGGATGCGGGGCACCGTACACAGAATGCGACAATGCAATTTTTTTTTTTTTTTTT